>CAJQZN010041603.1:46297-72001 GCA_907164685.1 Colias eurytheme
CAGGAGAGGAGCCACGGGGGTGAAACCGCGCGGAGCAGCTAGTTAGTTTATAAGCAAGGATATAAATACTTAGTTAACTACATAAGACTAATTTTGTAATTCATACGAATCCGTTACGTTTAGTTTTTTTTAGAGGAAACCGACATGTCGAAATATTAAAAGTTCGACATGTGATATCTACCCGCACTTGGCCAGCGTGGTAGATTATGGCATGTAACCTCATAGGAGGGTCGTGTCACAGCATTGGAAACGTATATGGGCTGATGATGATGCTTTAGTCGTGAAATACAGACAGACACGCATTTATAAGCTGACACAAAATCTGTCAAGACAGCTGGACGCAGATGGTTGACCAAAGCCAAAGATCGGCAACTGTGGCACATTATGGGTGAGACCTTCGTCCAACAGTGGACTTATACGGGCTGAATGGATGGACGCATTTATAACATTAGTATGCCTTGTGTAGGTAAGTGTTCACACAAATTAAAGTTAAATTAAAATATCTCACCATTATCAGCCATTTCATCTGATTTCTTTGGCTTTTCAGTTTTCTCAACGCTATTAGATTCTAATTCTACCATCGCGTTTTTGCTATCATTTGGCTGATCTAATTCATCTTGTTTGTTTTCGTGTGTGTTCGCAACTGTTTCGTCAGATGCATTAGTTATATCACCTTCTTTTTCTATGTTATCATTTTCCACATTTTGTTCCTTGAGAAGAAATAAAATATTTTATTTTAGGTTACTTTTTAGTTTACTGTGTTATATTATTTGTGTTACAGATATATTTCTTATGAATTGTGTTCTTCCTATTTGGAATATTAGGTAATTAAAGTTTTTTTCTTTTAGTAAAATGCACTAACTATAATTTTGTAATAAGATTCTGCTCCTAATCGTGGTAAAGAGCTATCTATCAAGCATGCCAATAGCACCCAATAGCCTTTCCTTGATACATGAATTAAACATCCCAGACATTTTTTGATTCGAATCAGCAATTCTTGAATTTAGCTCTTTCAGAAATACTCTTCGGCTATAGCTAGTTAATTATAATTCCAGAAATAAAAGTAGAAATAATATTTAGCCCAGTTACCGAGTAAAAATGTTTTCTAATGATTAAATAATGTATAATACCGGTCAATTCGGTAGTATATTCGATAAAAATTCTAACAGATGTACATTTTATATATTTTTAAATACATATCATTCAATAATAAAATAGGTAATATATTTATTGTATTTACAGTGGGATCATTGTGCCCGATGTTCACAACCTCGTGGCTAGCAACGTCATGTTTCATCGTCAATTTCTGATTCACTGAAACGAAAAACAATTTCTTTTTATTGAATTTGATATTTTAGTTATTTTAAAGAATATTTAGTAAAAATTCCAACACGAGGCAGGATTCAAACTTTCGCCATTCCAGGGAGACGCCTTTGACCACTCGTTTCTTATTTCTTGTTTGTCTATGGTTTCAATTTAAATAGTTACCGTTATGAATTATCTCAAATATTTTGCTTTTGATGTAATTAATTGATAGTCGAATATAATGTAGATTGTAGGCAATTGAAAATCTATCTGTGGACTGTGGCTACGCATGCTGTAAATAGATCTCTATCTAAAAATTAGGTGATATTTCCGCCAACTGTGATCGATTATTATCATTCTTTTTTAATTATTGTCTATTAACAATTTGTTAACCGACTTCAAAAAAAAGGAGGAGGTTATCAATTCGGCCGGTATGTTTTTTTTTTTTATGTATGTACACCGATTACTCCGTGGTTTCTGAACCGATTTACGTGATTCTTTTTTTATTCGATGCGGGATGGTGTCGAATTGGTCCCATAAAAATTTTATTCGGATAGGCCCAGTAGTTTTTATTTTATGAGCATTTTTGTCTGTATTTGTAAATGTTGCAAGTGCAAGTTTTAAGTCGGTTGTTTTTAACGCAGTTATTGACTTGTTGATATTTTAGTCATCTATCGTCAGTTCGTCCATAGCTCGGTGTATTATAAAATCCAAAGACATATGCTTCTTGTTAACGTCCTAGTTTAAAATATCTAAGACTCTACTTATGTCGTAGGTAACTAAAATTGATTTTTGGTTTTATTTAAATTGTCATTGATATCTTCGTGTCAGTGTAATTCTAGTTAATTGCTCCGAGGTAATTCTAAATGGAAGACACAGGCTCCTGAAAAACAGTTCTTACTATCTAAAGAGCCTGGGTCACTTTGATTTGTAAAATTGTTATGTGAAGATAAATGATTTGTTTATTTATTTATTATTCATTCATTACCTCTACCTTCAGTAGGCGTGTCTTCATCAGACGAGGAAACTCTATCACCATAATGATAATCAGCTCTGCCAGCTATCTTATGTGCCTTGTGTGTACCTGTGATAGTTCAGAGTAACTACATTTGCCGGCTATACTTTGTAGAAACTGCTTTCCAAACCGGTACAGGAGGTTAATATTAAAAAATGTGTGCGTGTACTATAATTGTGTACACACGTAAGAAGTGAAACTTCTTTATGACCTTATTTTTCAAAAAATAATTAACTATATGCAACTTTACAGAAATACGTCGAATCACGCGTGGTAGGGATAAGAAAAAGACGCGTAACAGAAAAATGTCACGCGTAACGAAAAAATGTTACACTAAATTTTTTCCAACCCCGATAAAGAAGTTTCACTTCAATTATTAAACGATTCTAAATAAGTTCTTTTGAAGGAAGTCTAATTGAATTAGTTTTTTTTAGTCTGTAATAGGATAAAGTCCTGTGTTCCATAATATAATATTTCAGTCATTCAGGCCGTACAACGGTGCAATTAATAAATTAGTAATTTAAAATGATACATTATTCTACTCTGTTTTCTAAAAATATATAAGCTCGAAGTAAATTTGCATAATAACGGATGAATTCTACACAACACCCGATCTCGTCAATGAACGCGCCCCGGCCGCGGCTCCACGGAACACATGGACTTATCTATATTCTATAGTCCACTACGGAAGTCAAACATAATAATAAATAATTGTTTTTCCTTACTCTGTATAAATTTCATTGTTGTAACTTGCCGTTTAGCACGTTTCCTCACTGGAAAACAATACAAAATGTTATTATTTTTAAATAGCAAGTATGAAATTATTTTTGATTAAGATTAATAAATTTAAATATGATAAAATTAAGAGTGGGCACACTTTTAGATATTAAATTTATATATTTTACGGAATTGGCGCCAAATTTTCATTCTCTTCCAATCGATGCTCTCTTCTCTATGCCTTTTACCCGCTCTGTTGTGATCACAGAGTAAGTAAATAATTCGGTTCTGATATAACCACAGAGTGTAAAACTACTGTGAAAAACGCATCATCAAATGGGAACACCCTAAATTTATAAGTAAGTGTACACGAGAATTTTATGTACATACAAAAAGAGCTAAAGAGAAGTGATATTTATAGAGATTAACTTACATTTTGACTTTGTAATATTGTTTGAATGTTGAATGGAATGGTCACAGTTTCTCATTGGCACGATCGAAGCTTTTAAATCTAAAATAGACATGACACTCTGTTAGAAATTATAACTACCTACTCCTTTCGTTATTCATATAGCTTTTTATATGACTATTCTAACCCGATATCTTAAATAATATTATAAAATATGCGAAAGTAACTCTGCCCATTCACGCCTGAACCCATTGAATTAAATTTGGTACAGAGACAGTTGCGAGATCAGAGAAAGGACATAGGATAGTTTTTATTCCGGAAATCCCACGGGAACAGGAATGAGGGCTTTCTTTTGAGTATGCAGGCGAAGCTGTGGGCGGAAAGTTATTTAATAATCTCAATTCTAACCAGTTTTTGATATAAATACATATGCGGGTCGATGCGTGTACTACTTAGAATCTTTTAATTACGTAAAACATAAATAAATAATCTTATAGGTGACATTGTGGTTAAGCAATTTGCTATTGACAATAAAAAAGAAATAAAAAAATAGTAGTAGCAGTAAAAAAATTTAAAATACCTGCATGACACTTTATATATCCAACTTCACACTCATTAAATGCAATAACATGATACGTTTTTGTTTTATTTGCTTTTTTATAATAAACTTTTACACACACTGGATCTTCTTTTAGCGGACATTTAATTTTTTTACAATCTAAACCATTATTAAAATTTATTTGTGTCGCTAGAAATAGGGGTAACACTGAAATTTCAAATTAAATTGAAATAGTACTGTATATATATTTAATCTTAAAATACCATAGATTTATTATATTGTACAGTATTATATTTTAAAATATTTATTTTTATATGTCTGTGTTTCTCGTGATTTAACGTAAAACAATGTTTCAAAAGATGTGTGAATAAATGGATTATTATCGAATAGTCAAATAATTTTACAAATTGGGCCCGTGGTTCCTGAGATTAGCGTCAAGCAAACAAATAAATTCTTCATCTATAAAATATTAGTTTAAGTGAGTTGTAGAAAACCATACCTAATACAAAATACGCAAAACGAAACATGACTCCATATGACTGAATCAATACTACTTTGATATCACAGCAGTCGTAAAAGTTTTATTACATGCATGGTTAAAGCGCGGTACATAAATAATTATTTTCTTTTTGTTGATTTTAAAGGAGAATAACTAGAAATAAAATTTAAATTTAAATAATTGTTTTGATTTAGTGCAATTTTATATAAAATTAAATTTTCGTGGAAGAAATTGTTCACGAGCGAAGAGCCGCACATATCTAATACCTATGACCTATCTAATACCGCACATCTCAACCATATTTAACTAACTATGTTTTTATGTATGTACCACACAGTACCCTACACAGTATTCATTTTATAATAGGTAAATCCCCTTTAATAATAATATAAAGCGATATAGCTTGGATATAGCGCTTGCACTTCATTCTACGCATTAGGCGAAGGATCATAATATGTGCCATTTTTGACAAGTGACAGTCCTCCAGGCTCCAGCTGTTTTATGCCAAATGTCAAAATGTAAAAGTTTGTTTACACCTGCGGTTTGCACTTACAAAAGTGGTGCAAATGAATTGTAATTGGATTCCACTATATTAATTAAATTAGAAAGAATTATGTGAGATTCGATTAATGATAGTGAGAATTATTCAAACCTACATTTGCCGACATGGAGGACTACCTAACCACTACGTTAAATTTGCTGGTAAGTTTTTTTAAATATTATATTTTTGTTAAATTCTAATTGTGTCTTTCTTTTAATTCTTTAAATATGCCCATATATTAAAATAATAAATCCCGCATAGACCCCGTTGCCATGGAATATCTTATCTTGTATTTTACAAGCCTCGATTTGTGATAGTACTATAGGTAGTACATGAAACACTCTTTTCCTCTTCTTTCTTTCAAGTTTTTTCATGGCTGCACTGATCTAAATTATCATGCGTGCATGTCATACTTGCAAGATATAAAATACTTGCTGTACCCCGCGGTTTTACCCGCATTGCTCTGCTCGTGTTGGTCTTAGCGTGATGATATAATATAGCCTATAGCTTTCCTCGATAAATGGGTTATCTAACACCGAAAGAATTTTTTCAAGTCTGACCAGTAGTTCCTGAGATAATAGCGCATTCAAAGAAACAAACAAACTCTTCAGCTTTATAACCAATATAATTATATATAGTATACGTATATAACATATAATACATAGGTTCACCAATCAGCTACCACACCATGTTATAGTTAGCATGTCATTTATTTCAAACGATCATATTTTATGCATGACACTACATTTAGTCATGCTGCATTGCTAAGTTCCTATCTGTCTTAACATGATGATATATAGCCTATAGCCTTCCTCGATAAATGGGCTATCTAACAGTGAAATCACCGGGTGGCTGAATGGTCAAAGACGTCGCCATGGAATGGAGGAAGACGTAGATGCGGAAAATTTATTCATATTAAAAATAAAATATCAAGTTCAATGAAATAACAGTCTAGGGATCACATTAGCTGAACTACAAACATTATATCCTTTTCCTAATTTACGAAGTAATTCTCATGATCCTTGACCTAAAGTTGCCTGGAACAGATAGCTGTATTAGCGATAAGGCCACCTTTTTTTACGTATTTCTATTGCTTGTTATTTTGTAACTGGTGCAAATAAAGTGTTCATTCATTCATTCTAATTTACAGAAATCCAAAAATTACGTAAACCTAACGATAGTGCTGGGAAATGAGAGTTGCGACCTAGATTCAGCCGTCAGCGCGTTAGTTTACGCGAGTTTTTTGCACTGGCAGCATCAGAACATGAAATGTAGAGTGTGCACTAGGACCAAACGTGATGACAGATCATATAAGGACGATATATTTGTTGCCATGTTCGATGTGGATAGGAAGGACTATGCGCTGAAAACGGAGGTGGCGTTTTGTTTTAAAGAACATGGTGTTAATGAGAAGCTGCTGCTGTTTCGGTGAGTTGAATACAGATTGAATAGTGAAGAAATAGTTGATCGTCAATTGAACTGTATTATTTTAAAACTTTTTCAATAAATATTTTTTCAATTTTCTATTTCTATTTATTTAATTGGGATAAGAACAGCAGTTCAATGTCTTAAGCTACTCATACATAAGACGAATTATACTAATTTTGTACACACTCCAAAATAGCAATACATTATTACCTAGAGATAAACTACGATAACATGGCGCGCCCCTCCAAATTACTGTTTCAATGTGTGTAGTGACATCCTTACGAAGGAGTTTGTATGTAGTTGTACGTACTCGTCTTTAGTACTTTAGTAGCAGGCCGGCAGCGGTCTGAATCTTGGTGGTGCATTGTAAATACTTTCACAAATACTTTCAAACGTTTTGAATTTTGGAGGGGCGCGCCATGTTATCGTAGTTTATCTCTACTTCATTATAAGTATTACCTATGTAACTGCTCTGTAGGTGAGTCAGAGTCAGTCAGGCAGAGATATAATCTGTTTCATGCGTAAATGTGACAGGGCGCGGCTTATAAAATGCCGTTTCTGTTTTAAAATGCAATATTGTTGTTAATTATTTCTTTATTTGACATCGTCTTTCCCTTAAATATAATCCACCTCAACTAGAAATATTCGATTAATTTATAGTATTGTCTATACTTAAATATTATAAAGAGGAAAGGTTTGTAATTATGTATGTGTGTATGTATGGTTTTCGCGCATAAACTACTGGACCGACTTGGATTAAATTTGGCACAGATAATCTATAGACCCTGAGAAAGAACATGGCTACCTTTTATTGCGAAATATGTACCACGGGGGAAGCCGGGGCGGACCGCTAGTACTTAATAATTTCGATTTTCAATCTTTTTTTAGCGATGACGTTGACATAAAGTCGCTCGTGTCAGACGAAAAAACGAACATAGTCCTCGTCGACCACCACGTTCTATCGAGGAAGTTTGAATTTTTGGCGCCAAATGTGACAGAGATTATAGACCACCGGCCCATAGACAACAGTAATTGGCGGTATAGAGACGACGTTCGCTCGACCATAGAGACGGTCGGGTCTTGTTGCACTCTGGTTGCACAGAGGATACGGGATTTGTGCGGACTTATGGGGAAGGAGGGGTTCTTTGAAGAATTTAGCGTGTGTACCGATATGCTGCATGGTGAGTGAGAAATCTTATATTTATACAAGCTGTTTTTTTTGGCTACGTGAACTTAGCACCCGATATAAAAAAATTCAAATTAATTGTGTTTGCAATAAATTATTTATTTATTTGAAAAAATTCGATATGTAGTAGTAAGTAGTGTTACTTATTTGTCTGTGGTTACACTAAAAAAGTCGTGCCCGAAATTGAAAAAAATATTTAACTACACAATAAACGTTTGTAGTTGATTTTAGTCCATTTTTCTAGTTTGTAGTTGAGCAGAAAAAATATAAGCATACACTAGCGTCTCTGTTTGCTTTTGGAACTACCTGACCTTACCTAATTTTTTTTTCTATTCTGCAACTTAGCCATCTGTTTATGTAAACAATAATCTAATATGGTCTCTGATTTTCATCCGTAAATTATATGTTTATACACTGAGATTTGCATCCAGTGACGCAAAGCTCATCATTTGTCCGCGAATCTTATCGCAAGATCGGGTATGCTATTTCTCTTCAGGCGAGAAAATCTCACACTATCGGAACTACTATTTATAGTTAAACCTGCATATTTTTTCTACTTATCACCAGTCCCTCATATAATTACCTCCTATTACTACCGTGCATAGTGCATACCATAGACAAAGGAAGAACAAGCTTCGTTTAGTTTGACACTAGATGGCGCTGAAATAAATAACCTAATTTGGTTATTTTTAACATGTTTGTAACAAAAGTGTTAAGTTTTCTAATTAGAAAAATAAATCTTTTTTTACGTGTTTCATTAACTAATTATATTTTATTTATAGGTGTAATAATATTAGATACAGTGAACTTTTCAAAGGATATCAAGAAGGCGACCCCACATGACGAGGAAATTGTTAAGTTTTTGGAGGGTATATTGAAACCGAAAGATTTCGAATTGGAAAGGTGAGATTAAGCGCTATTAATATAGAAATAAATTATCTATACTTAATATTATAAAGAGTTTGTTTGTATGTTTGAACGCGCTAATCTCAGGATCTACTGGTCCGATTTGAAGTCTATCTGAGTTCTTTCGGTGTTAGATAGTAGTATACGTACGCCCAGATCGATTTTAATCGGATTTTCACTAAAAGATAGGCCAAATTATGAAGCAGTAGGTATAATGTGTTTCTTATCTGAACAACTATTTTATTAAGAAACATTTTTAATGTTAATGTTAATTTATTTTTCAGAAAATTGAAGTTAGACTGTCTTGTAGCATCAAGGTGCGATGTTTCATCGCTAAATGCTGAGCAGTTACTGAGAAAAGATATGAAAATAGTCGGCGACGTTTTTGTACCGAGCTTTCCCATTCTTGTTGAGGTGAGATTTTATTTGATACTAGCTGTGCCTCGCGGTTTCGCCCACGTTTCAGCACTACAGCCTATAATTTTCACTTTTCAGTATTACAACGACATTTTAGATTTGAATCTGTTCTTTTAACGAGGTATTTTTAAAAAATATACGAAATGATAAATATATCATCTATACTAATATCACAGACTAATAATAATATACTACGTATACAATTATTAATATTATAAAACTGAAGTTTGTTTGCTTGAACGCGCTCATCTCAGGAACTACGGATCCGATTTAAAAAATGATTTTACTGTTAGATAGTCCATTTATCGAGGAAGGCTATAGGCTATATATCATCATGCTAAGACCAACAGGAGCGGAGCTAGTAATATAAATATGGATATTACTAAATTTCCGCCCGCCGCTTCACCCGCGATTTCAAAGAAAAACAAGCATAGTTCCCGTTCCTGCGGGATTTCCGGGATAAAAATAGCCTTTGTCTTATTCTGGATCTTCAGCTACCTATATATCAAATTTCATTGTAATCGGTTCAGTAGTATTTGCGTGAAAGAGCAGCAAACATACATCCATCCTGACAAACTTTCGCATTTATATAGTAAGATGTGTCTCACTTATTATATATATTATTAAAAATTAATTTTCTAGGAATTCCTCAAGAAGCCCAAAGCGCTGGAGGCAGTGAGCGAAGCCCTAGGGCTTAAAGGGTGTTCCTTAGCCCTTTTACTTGGTATGGATCTAAAGCAGGGGCTTAGAAGGGATGGCGCTTTATTTGGCGAAGAGAATAAAATAGAATCTGTAAGTATTTAACCGACTTTGTAAAAAGAGCGTTATGTTTTGAAAGTGTTTTTTGTGTTTAGAGTATTAAAATTTGTATTTTGCCAAGTTGTCTGGAAGAGATCACTGCTAAGTGATAAGGCCGTCTATAATTTTAACCTACATATATATATTATTTTACTTAGGGCTGATATTTCGATCGTTGGTTAAAACTTATTCTTCAGATAAAGTATTAAACTATCATTTCAAAAATTAATTCAAATTGCCCGTATTTGACAGTTTACGTGACATTTTAATATTATCGTGTAATACTTCATTGGACGGGTAAGTTTTAACCAAGGTTTGAAAAATCGGGCCTTATTATAACGTTCAAATTATTTACCCCTATAAAAATATTCTGTCGATAATTTCTATGTTTTTATCTACTAAAGTATATAAATTCTGTTACAGCTACTAAAATTACTCCAAGAATGGTCAAGTCCGTGCCTGCAGTTGTCGCCGGAACAAATGAACGGCTGTCTTTATTTCAAACAGTTGAATTTATCAGCTTCAAGGAAGCAATATATTTCCCCAATTAACGAATTCTTGAAGACTTATAAAGAATAATAGATCAAAAACTAGTTTTTACCTGCGACTTTACTCGCGTAAATATGTTGTTTATACAGATACTTATTACCATGTATTATTTGAATGAAGTTTTCTTTAAAAAATCTAGCCTATATGGTTCCTTTACCAGTGTTTAGCCTATTTCTATTCCAAATTTAATCGAATTTAATTTAGTTTAGGCTTGAAAGGTAACAGAGAAACAGAGTTAGAGTGACTTTAATTAATATTATAAAGTTGATGGGTTTGTTTGTTTGCTTGAACGCGCTAATCTCAGGAACCACGGATGCGATTTGAAAATAATAATTCACTGTTAGGTAGTTCATTTTTCGAAGAAGGCTATGTATCATCACGCTAAGACTAAAAGGAGCGTAGAAATGCAGGTAAAACCGCGGGGCACAGCTAGTTATAGTATTATGTTTCTTAGAAGCGCAGCTAGTATATTATATCAACAACCAAGTGTTTGTAAAACTTAAATATTATAGTTTATTCTATACTGCCATTTTGCAAAATTTTTGTATTATGTTTTAAATATTTATACGGAATAAATTGTTATTGTTGAATTTGTTTTATTTCTTACTATACTATAAACACTACACACACAATCGCCTATTAAAAGGTCTTTTCTATGCGTTGTGTCCAATATTTTGCCATACGATTTTTAAACGAAATTGAGTCCTACTTCAAACTGTGATCACAAAAATATATTTGTCTCTTTTCTAGTCATTGATTAATATATAAAAAACCTCGCCGTACCACAAAATGTCCAAATGGTGTTTTAGAGGCATATTTATATTATATATAAAACATTAATTGAAATTACCACCTTATTCCGTGGCAGTAATGTTCAAAGTCCATTGTATCGCTCATTAGAATACTCTGCCTCATATGCTACGGAAAATTTTTGAGCGTGATTTTGTGTCTTAAATTTTATATTTAGTAAATAGGAAAAAATAAAACTCATTTTTATAGTAAAATTAAATTTATTACATTCATAACAACTTAAAATTAAAAATGCTGTGATGTTTAAACTATACTAATATAAAAAAAAATCGCAATGACATTTGGCGCCATTTTTATTTTTTTTAGTCTATGGTAAAATTGGTAGTTTTTAGTATAATATGGGAGAAAGTATTCTATATTTCGTTTGGAATGTGTGTAACACAAAATACTCAATGTAATTGTAATTTTCAGGTTAAGTACGTAAAAAGTAGTAAAATACGAATATCTACGTGAATAAAAGTAACATTTCTATTCTAGTTTTTCAACATTATCACTAATATAAATAAAAACTACAATCACGTCACAAATTAGCCCAACTACAATCAAGCACACTCAGAATTAATATTACAAGAAAAAGCTCATTTTTTAACAAATGTACACGGTTACACCCATATGAAACAATAGTAAAACCATGGTAAAACTACATATTATAGATATTCATAGAGACGATTTCACTAATAAAAATATTAAAAATAATTTGATAAGATTTTATATTTTTATTGAATTTATATTATGATCAAAATAAGATGTTTACATAGATAGTAAACATTGAGTTACTATGTACTACGTACTAGAGAGGACATCGCTACTACACTCTTTGTAACACGAGTTAGAGGCAAGCGTCACAAACTCATTTAGACTGTGCCCACCGCTCGCCGCGTCAACACGTGTTATTGCTCTGTGCAAAATGCCTTCGCGTGTGCTGAGATATTGTTTAACAGTTCCTTACAAACAAAGCCCGAGGAGTGACTTTTCACCAGTAAGTTCACCCACCACACCGCCGCGGCCGTGCGCAATGTTTTTGTTTAGAATAGCCACTCTAGTACGTAGTACATAGTAACTCAATGATAGTAAATATTTTTTTTTAATTGGCTGTCACAGATACATAACTACGCACAGAACAATGATACTATAAGTTAAAAGGTGTAGATAGGTAGGTTACCAACGCAAAATTCGGTCTTCAAACGGCACACAAAGTGAGATGGCATGATACAACTATCGTGACCGAAATAGAGACAACCTCAGTTGTGTCAGCCACATTTTATATCAACAAAATGTGGCTAATGTACCACATTCTGTAGTGACACTCCCGGAGCGTTCATAATTACTTATCTACAAATTTTACTTTAAAAGACTCAGATGCTTAAATACACAGACATTTTAATCAGCTTTCGCAGATTCACAAGCACACTTAGATTATAATACGCTACCATAAATTAAAATCAGATCTACTTAACAAGGAGTATTTTGATTTTTAACGATTTATAATCGGTTTAGAAATAAAAAAGTTATACGAGTTAACATGAGATGATGGAGATCATGAGACTCGGCTGGAATGCAACATATGCGATATATTAGTTTTTCCATAAAAAATATTACTACCCAAGGTAATTAACACTGGTAGGTACTTAAGTACTTAGTTTGAATTACATTCCATTATTTTATTTATTTTGGAAGGGTATCTTTAAATGATATTGCATTGAAAATAACGTCAATCTATATACCTACCTACATATAATTAATCTGTAGAAGGGTCAATTCTATACATTGAAAATATTGAAAAAAATAGCAGAGGGTGTTACTGGATCGATACCAAACCTAAATACGTGATAAAAATTTTTTTATCTGTCTGTATGTTCAGGCATCACGTAAAATATAACGGTTCGCTTTCGATGAAACTTTGTATAATTATACCTTATTATCCTGGGCATAAAATGGGATACTTTTAATCCTGAAAAAATACGTAGAAAAAAAATAAATCTTAATTTTTCCACGCGGACGGAGTCGCGAGCGGAAGCTAGTTAAAAATAAATAAATAAATCGGCTCAGGTGATAGGTCTCAAGTTAATTCGTACGGGTTGTAATTAGTATAGTTTTAAATACATTATTTTAATTATTATCTATAGCACAGGGTAGTCTTTGTTAACATTGATAGAAATCTTTAAATATTTATCTTTCGTAGCATTTACATCAAACGAACCTAGAGCTAGAGCATTCTTTCGCGTTATTTTAGTGTAAACGAAAACTCGTATTCATTGTTGTTCAATTTTTAGTATTAGAAAATTGCATAGAATCTTTTCTAACGCACTAAGAACAACGAAAGAATCAAAGAATGCTCTACGCCTGTTTACACTAAAATAATTTGATATAGTGGGGGTTAGAATGAACATTCGCTCGTTTGATGTAAATGCACCGTTACATTAAATGCTTTAATTTACTCGAGTATAAGAGCTAGCGCACACGAGCAACTTTGTCTCCGCAACTATTTTGTCTCTCCACCCATGGGCTAGTATGAAAGTGCGCGCACGTAGCGACGCAACTCCCCATACAATTGATGGGAGAGACAAAATAGTTGCGGAGACAAAGTTGCTCGTGCGCGCTAGCTCTAAAAAGTACATTCAGGGAAAAGTCTAAACTTCTGGGATGTAGAAATAACTCAAACTCAAAACGCTGCAAAATTGCTTGACATTGAATTTAGAAATAAAATAACAGACTTTTTAACAGATTGTCGTCGCCTTTTCTAAATTCATTTATTGTATTATACACAAATCAATTTGAACTTACTAAATATGTACATAAGGCCGGTTTTACAGTATCCTGATATATTCTATTTGGCTTATCTATCAGTTAGAACGACAAAATATGTATTAAATAGGCTTAAAGGGGCCTTTTTTACATAATATAAAGTTGATATGAGTATATTTCATTACACCTTATAAATTGTTATCAAAATTGGCAGTATGATTCAGTAATAATTATTTTTGTTCTTTTCTTAGTACCTAAATAGATATTAAAAAAAAAACTTTTCTTTACCGTTAACCAAGAAGCTTATCTATACATATAATAAAATCGTAGGAAAGTCAAAACTGTACATTGAATATTTTTTTAAAAGAATACATAATCCATGATCTATAATCGATATAGAAGCCAAAAATATAGTTTTTAGAATTTTTGTCTGTTTGTCTGTTTGTCTGTTTGTCTGTTTGTCTGTATGTTTGTCCGAGCTAATCTCGAAAAGTACTGCATAGATTGACTTCAAATTTTGCATGAATATTACTAACAGGTCGTGTGAGGTTTTTTTAAACATATTATCATGCTATCACCTCCGGGGGAGGAGCTGTGAACCTTTACTTTTCTTACGTATTCCGTGAACTACGACAGCGTACAATCTAAAGACTCATGTTTAAATGTTGTTTTTGAGTAAGCCATGCTATTATCTAGCTTTACACTATAAAAACTACGTCATTTACGTTATTTGGGCAGAGAAACTGTTTAATGAATCTTAGTACTATAAAGACAAATTTGATTCAGCGCCATCTATGAGATTTCGTAAAAATCAAATCAATAACATGTAAGTTAACACTACTGAACACAATGTTAAAAATTAATAATTTAAATATAATTATGTTATTTATTTATTTAACTCTTTAACCCATAATAAATCTTCCCTTCCCTTTATGGTGCGCTTATATAATTCGTGTGAATATACTACATTTTTAAAAGTGAGGGTAGATGTATATTATTTTAAGTCAAACTAGACACCATTACAGTTAATCTAATATTGATTGTGTTCATTGGTTACATTTTTAAAAATCTTCGTGTTTTAATAATTCGATCACGAGGCGGGACTCTAATACAAAAAGGTTAGTTCGTTGATAATTATTATTCCTTCATCATTTACATGTTGTTAGTAAAAATATACTTTGACTGTTAATACTTTTGTTCAGTATTTATCTGTATGATTATTGTTTGGTAATTAATATATTTTCATGTCGTATACCTAATTATAAACATAAGTGTGATGTGAAACTAGCTGGATTTATTTTTACACACTCACAGTCTTATATTTTGTGTTAATGTTAAAATAGTATTAATAGTGTAAATCATAATATTTTTCAAAGTTAAAAAATTAAAAATATTTCCTTTTTTCTGATGGTGTTGCCATCGAATTAAACCGCGCTGTCGTTTCGTTCACAAAAAGTCATGTTATTAGGACCGAATATGTAGCCGCCTCAACTTACGGAAACGAGAGTAACCTGCGTTGTCTGTTAGTTATTATATAGTCGAATTTAACGTTACATGGAAATTGGAATCTAAATATATGTATACCTACTTATATTAAATCTGTAGAGGTCAATTCTGCACATGAAATATATTTCCTAAATAACTATCACGAGGTGATTAGAGATCGACATCGACGTCAAAAATGTTTGTCCGTCTGTCTGTCTGTATAACCGTTATAGAAACAAAAACTACTCGACGGATTTAAACGAAACTTGGTACAATTATTTTTCAAATTCGTGAGCAGAGCAGCAACTCCATTTTTAAGCTTTCGTCGCGTGTGCGTTCTTAATGCGTGTATCTTAATGGTTAAAGCTACACAGAAATCAAGTATGAAAGAAATGTTCTCCATATTATATAAAAAATATCTCCCGACATCATAAATGTCTATCTTTTATGGTTGAGCTTAGGAGTTCAAAGCTTTCCGATTATATTTGTCTACTAGCTGTCCCCGCGACTTCGTTCGCGTGGAATAGTGACTATGGGACCTATGACCATGGGCTCAGGGTGGGGCAACAATAAAAAATCATTTTTATTTTCATGCTCCCACTCCCGCGCCCACTCGCACTCCCACGCCATATGCCACGTTCAGTCCCAATCCCACGCCCACGCCCACTCCCCTTCACAATTAGTACCTACCAGATCAAAGCCAGGGTAAGCGCCCCACCCAGCCCCACCGTGGCTACGCCCATGCTGAATTACTACTTAACATACAATTATTGAGTAAATACGTACAACCATACTGTACTGTTGTAGGTACTACCATAAATAATTAAAAGAATTGTTATTAAAATTTCTTACTAAACTGAGCTAAAAAACTTACGTACCAAATTATTAAAGAAAATCAAGAAATGAAATGCCTAACCTATACCAAATAGTTACTACATATTGTAATTAAAAATTATGATTAGTATATAATATCGAAAATCAAAAAAGAAATGCCTAACTAATTCTACGTAAAATTTCTTTTAAATTATGTCATATTATTTTTTAGGAACCAGGGGGGGGAGAGGAGCAAATTCTATTTCCTTCCTTTCTTAAACGGATGTTTTTAATAATCTATGGTATAGCCAGTAGCCACTGATCAGCTTAATCGATACTCAGTTTTTATCAAATCCAGAAACAAATCCAAATTAGATCTTTCCTGTCTCACGCACGTAACTAAAGGCTGAAGAGAGAGAGAGCACGTAACTAAACCGTTTAGACGAAGAAAAGTGTATAGAAAAAGGAATAAATAATTTCATAAACTTCCCGACGATCTTTAAAAATAAATTATAACTTTCATTTTTTTCATTCCCACTTTTACCCCTATGTAGGTATAATAAGTGGATGAACCAATTTTGATACACTTTATCTAAGAACCAGCGTCGGAAAATATTCTGCCTAACAAAAAAAACCGCATCTAATTCGGTTTACCTGTTAGCCAGCTACGGTGCCATAGACAGACACACACACACACACAGAAATACATAGCGGTCAAACACATAACACCAGTCTTTTTGCGTCGGGGGTTAAAAATATAATACGACATAATTTAAAGGACATTTTATGTGGAAAATTTACCTATACACCAGGGTAGATAATTTTTGAAACAAAAAAAAATCGCAGTAGGATGAAACCCATTAGAAAAGGATATGATAAAAATGTAAGGAAAAATAAATTACGGTCAATCGGAGTTCGGGAAGTGGGAGGGGGGGAGCTTTTAAGAGAAAAAAATGGTTTCTCTCGATTTCTCGATAATAATAACACCTGCTAATTTTTTTCTACATATTTTAATTGTACAGACATCACTTTTCCACAATTTTATTATATGTATTGATGATGATGGTTGAGATTATAACACTCTTAGTCCGTTTTAATTTTTATTCACCCGCATCAGTGCCACCTAAAAAATCTTTATATATCGAAATTCGAGCAAAGTTAAGAAAATGAGAAATAAGAGTTCTCAAGGATCGTTAGAGATAAGAGGCTTACTATTGACCGAAAACAACATGTGTTATGCCGAACCTGAAACCGCTTCACAACGAGAATTGCGGCTCACAGCTGACCGCGAACGGCATGTACTATCCTGTGAGACCGAAACCTTCACTGAGGGTATATATAACGTCTCACAGCTGATCGCAAATGGCATATTGTACTATCCCGTGAGACCGAAACCCTCACTGAGAGGGAATTTCGTCTCACAGCTGATCACGATCGTCATATTTTATCTCGAGAATTCTGAAACTTTTACTCAATATGAAGACCGTTTGACAAATAATAGGGTGCACCATAATATTATTCGATCTCTCGAAGATGAACATGAGCATAAGCAATGACTAGAGTAGGGACGCGAATATTACCATTATTTGAGACAAGAACGATTAATAAGTTTGTTTAATGAAAGATTAAGAATTGAAACTATTGGTCTCTTTAAACGGACGAATAGCGAAAGGCCCGTCTTATTGCAAACAGATTTCGACATAGTCTTAATGACTTAGAGGTAAACATAGAAGATCAATCTACAAATTCGGTGGTGTGGTCCGACAAAATAATATAAAAGTGGGTTTGCTTATAACCTCACAATTGATTACAGATCATCTTCTGTATAGGCGATATTAACGTAGTATGTTCTTTTTGTAATGCTTTAAAGTGGAGTAAGGAGTCGGCTTTCGTTTGAAGATACGCCGGAACCTTTGAAATCACTACTTTTAAGTTTTAGAGGAACATGTGCAATCTAAACAGTTCTTAGACAATATTAGCTCTTATAGTATTGCGTTTTAAATGATCCTTTGGTGCTCAACAATTATTAGATGCTCCTTTCATTCTTACTTTTAAGATACAAGGTCAAGTTTATCATTTGATAGGATCCCTTTTGCCTGAAGGCCAACCTAAGTTTCTTTAAATATATTTTGTATTCGACTACGACGAATAATCGAATACAAGAAATCAATATTTCTCGAATTTAAAACTGAACTCATTTCACAATTTTAGAACATGTTAATTCATCAGGTTAATCCGTATATATGCGTTTTAAATCGACATTAGAAGCTTTTCCTCAAGATGGTGATATTAATATAAAATTGGTATAAATGCCGATAGACGGAAGTCTATCAGCACTCAGGAATTCCCTGAGCGTGTTATAACGCCCAGGCCGCAGTATTACAATTTTTCCTACAGTAGGGCGACGAATGTATTTTCGCATAGCAACGGAGGGGAACTCGTGGGGGGTAAAGTGACGCGGGCCACGTTCCACAAACATGTTTATATTACTATAATTTTCTATGATTTTCGATGATTTTAAGATTTTCTTATCAGAGTATTCAATTTTAATGTAGTTAAATTTTATGAGAGACAATTAAGAACATTCAAAAATAAAGTGTCACGTATTTTTTTTAAACGACGAATGACGAAAAACGACCGAATCGCGGACGAAGTCGCGGGCAACAGCTAGTATCTAATACACTGGAGATTTCAGTATGAACATTAACTTGTAACACAAAAAAAAACATACAGGCGTCATTCAAGGTCATATTTTCTTGTTACAAGTTAATGTTCATACTGAAATCTCCAGTGTAGGTATTAGATATAAGCTTCTTGCCGTTAACTTACTTTCACTGAACATTTATTTATTATTACAGTGTATAAAGCTGTACAGAGTAGACATGGGTAGGTAATGTGTGTAATAGTACAAAAGTAATATCACTTTGACACGTAATGCAACATCACGCATTACGCATCAGTTATAAACATCACTCGCATCACTCATTTTTTTTTTTTTTGTTTTACATTTGCTTGCGTTCATTACAATTATTAACAAACAACATAAAGTACGTGGCCAAGTATGAAGGAAAATCAACTACATTTTTTAAATATTTACTTAAATTGTAATTTTACGATATGTAACAACTAATAAGTATTGCAGTTATTATTGCTATTTTTCAATATGATCTGTAATACTTCACATATCACCTTAAACATTACTCGGTCATCATTTCATTAAAAATCGATCGGGTAATGTGTGATGTTACGGAGTAATATCACTTCCGTGGAAGAGATGCGTGATGTTGCATTACTATTTGACGTACTGTTTTGCGCATGTCTAGTACAGAGTATACAAAAATATTTTATCTGTATAACGAAAACCGTTATAAAAATAACAGTTATAACGTACCGTTATAAAAAATAACAGTTACATAACTAAAAATAACGGTTATCAAATCACAGTTGTTGCCTGAACATAGCCGTGATTTCTTCGACAGTTTTATTCTTCGTTTCTGGTATTTTGAAGGTAATAAATAATATAAATATGAATTGTAGAGCTGCGAATATGAGGAACACGTTGGTGCCTAGTATTAACTGCAAAAGAAGATAAATATGTTAATATCAATTTATTAGTTGATTTCGAGGGATTTCATTTTCATTTTCTCAAATAATTTTTGTACACATATCAATAATTCTTTATTATATAGAGGCTAGCTTTTCGCCCGCGTCTTCGCCCGCGTTTTCAAAGGAAAACCCGCATAGTTCCCGTTCCCGTCGGATTTCCGGGATAAAACTTATCCTATGTGTTAATCCAAGTTACCCTCTTTAAGTGTGCTAAATTTCATTATAATCGGTTCAGTAGTTTATGCGTGAAAACCATACATGCATACATACAAACCTTTCCTCTTCATAATATTAGTAAAGATAGTATAGAAGAAATCGGTTCACCCAGTCGTAAGGTACAAAACTACCGAATATACAAAAAGGTAACAGTTGAATTGAGAAACTGATTTTCACAATTCGCTACGTTTTCAAAGAAATACCCGCATAGTTCCCGTTTCCGTGGGATTATTCTATGCGGGTTTTTCTTTGAAAACGCGGGCGAAGCCGCGTGCGGTAATCTAGTAAGCAAATGAAAAACAAATACTTACGGATAGCGGTAGGAAACTCTGTGCCACAATGAAGTTAGCTGTCCAGTTCACAGTCACGGCTACAGACGAAGCCGCGGGCCTAGCCGCTTGGTTGAATAATTCTGAAATTTAATAAAAATTTTAGCCCTAAGCTCTGATTAAAGCGCGATGCTAACCGTTTCGCGGTGCAAAAGACAGAAAAAAACAGTTTTAAAAAATCGCCTGGAATAAAAATTGAATTTGAAAAATTCTTTCGGTGTTAGATAGCCAAGGAATCGATCATATCGAGGAAGGAAGCTATATATCATCACGCTAAGACCAACAGGAGCGGAGCCACACGGCACAACTAGTATAATTAAATATTTAAGAATATAAACTTACCAGTAACAAGGAACCAGGGAATAGATCCAGGACCAACAGCGAACATCACGACGAAGAGAATCACCAATGCAATGCAAAGATATGACACCCACGCGTAATCCGTCTGAAAGTAAAATTAAAATATAACTCAAACTCAACTCAAACTCAAAAATTTATTTATTCAATTAGACTTCTTCGAGAAGCACTTTTGAAACGTCAATAGGTACCACAGATTCGGAAAGCAGTATCTATGGAGAATAACCGGCAAGAAACTCCATAGTTGCTCTTTTAAATCATTTCAGTATTACAATACAACTAAAACTCAAAGTATAATATAAAACAGAGAAGGACGATACTAAAATTTTCATTTATATATTCCGCCCGCGGCTTCACCCGCGCTTTCAAAGAAAAACCCGCATAGCCCCCGTTCCCTTGGGATTTCCGGGATAAAACCTATCCTATGTGTTAACCCAAGTTACCCTCTATATTATGTGTGCTAAATTTCATTGTAATCGGTGCAATAGTTTGCGTGAAACCTTGTAAATCTAAACTTTGCAATGCAATATATTTTTGTGGGCAGCAAAAAAATGTCTTTTGGTTTGTAAATTGTGTACAAGAATCAATTTTTGAAGTGAAACTTCTGCGCGTTGAGAATGATAGTTTGATTTTACGCGACTAGAAAACATGGAATAATAATATCTATACATATAATAAAATCGTAGGAAAGTCAAAACTGTACATTGAATATTTTTTTAAAAGAATACTTGATCCATGATCTATAATCGATATAGAAGCCAAAAATATAGTTTTTAGAATTTTTGTCTGTTTGTCGGTTTGTCTGTTTGTCTGTTTGTCTGTATGTATTTCCGGGCTAATCTCAGAAAGTACTGCATAGATTTACTTCAAATTTTGCATGAATATTTCTAAGAGGTCGGGTGAGGATAGTTTAAACATATTATCATGATATCACCTTCGGGGGAGGAGCTGTGAACCTTTATTTTTCTTACATATTCCGTGTACTACGACAGCGTGCAATCTAAAGACTCATGTTTAAATGTTGGTTTCGAGTAAGCCATGCTATTATCTAGCTTTACAAAATAAAAACTATGTCATTTACGTAATTTGGGCAGAGAAACAGTTTAATGAATTTAGTAGTATAAAGACAAATTTGAAACAGCGCCATCTATGAGATTTCGTAAAAATCAAATCAATTTACATGTTATCACTACTGAACAACTGTTGAAAATTAATAATTTAAATATAATCATGTTATTTATTTAACTCTTTAACCCATATCTTCCCTTCCCTATAAGGTGCGCTTATATTTCGTGTGAATATACTACATTTTTAAAAGTGAGGGTAGATGTTTATTATTTTAAGTCAAACTAGACACCATTACAATTAATCTAATATTGATTGTGTTCATTGGTTACATTTTTAATCTTCGTGTTTTAGACTCGAACCCACATAATTTCGTGATAGAATGTTTCTATTCTTTATAAATTTATTATTTATAAAGGAGAATGGGCAAATTGGGCCTGAAACTTGGGCTAAGACCAATACACACGAAATATTGTTTTTGTGATAGATCATTACACATACCTTACGAAAAAAATAAAATAAAAAAATAAATCAACCGGGTTCTTGTACAGTCAAGGCAAAAAGTTTTATTTATTTGGCTATTATTTTGCGCACAATAACGGTGTTTTTAATTCGAGTGAAGTAAATATAAATCTAAATGTCAGTGGAGTGACTGAGTTTAACCACAAAAAACGTCTAACTACGTTGAATTATAATAAACACGGTATAGGTACCTGTTACAAAACATAATATTAGTGTATTTCGGTTATTAGAAGGCTTAAGATTAGTACGTATTTGTAAGTGAAAGTGAATTGGAGTAATATAAAGATATTATCATTGTCTTATAACAGTTATTTATTGCAAAAAATATTATACACAAAGAAATAAAACTTGATGTGATTGTACAAAAACCCGGTTGATTATTTTTTTATATATATTTTTCCCGTTATCTATGTGTTATGATCTATTATAAAAACAATATCTCATGTGTATTGGTCCAACTCAAGGGTTCAGGCCCAACTTCCATAGTAAAATGCCCATTCTCCTTTATATTTATAAAGCATTTGAATAAATAAATAAATAAATAAATAAATAAAATTAAAATAAATGTCATAAAACCAAAAATATCAAATTCAATCTTCGTGTTTTGATTTTTTATTTACAGATTCAATGTTCATAAAATTATATCGCCTTTGGAAGACTATTTCTGCTGACAATTTTACAACACCACTTGAAAATTGATGATTTGATGATGAAGATAGTGGCAGCAAGGATTAAGTGGAAATTAGTAATCATCCGCTTCGTCAATTTTTGACTGAAGTTAATGTCCAACGTATGGTTCAATCATTGGAAGTATCTCGGGTAATTTTGGAGGATATTTTTCAGGAAGGAGAGGAGGGGCAGCCAACCACATATCAAACTACTACGTTTTAGTACCGAAAAAAATGTTATTGCCAAATGAAACATAAATTTTGCACTCACAACTGTACATTTTATGATTTTTATTCTGACTTTGCTGTTATCTGATTATAATATTTATCGTTATGGCTATCGAGGTACCGACCGTACTGGGATGAGAGTACATGATATTATACCTACTCATCATCCAGGATTGCTTAGAGCATTTTCACACTGAAAAAGATGTTTTCTTTGAATCGTAGTTGCTTCATTTATTTATTTTTAATCATTTTACATAATATGTTTTATATTTGCCCATTTTCATTATATTTTATAAATAAAATGGAACCAACATAACTTTGTTACGTAGGTATCATTTCTCTATTAATAATCCGTAAGCATATTTTCCGAGTACCCCATTTAAGGTGCGGTCCTGAAATTATAAAAAGTTAATGTATACTTTTGCCTAATATAAGCTCAAGATCATTTTTTTAGATAAAAATAACAAAAAGAACTTATTTATTAAAATTTAGTAGATAAAAGAAATTATGTTACGATTTTATAAGAAAACACAGTATATTTATTAGGCGGCGGTGATCTCTTCCAGGCAAAAGATATTCATCAGCTCAATAAAATTGAATAGTTGTTGTTAGTTATTCTTTAAATTCACTGATTGTAATGAGCATTTCCGCATGCAAGTTGTATCGTAGTTTAGATATATCATAGTTTTGACACATTACATTTCCAACAAAACCCTCAAATTTTTGAGCAGAGTTGAGCAAGATAATTTAAAAAATGTGCTGTGTTAAGTATTATAGAAAAGGTTAGTTCGTTGATAATTATCATTTCTCCATCATTTACATGGGTGTTGTTAAATGTTAGTAAAAATAAACTTTGACTGTTAATACTTTTGTTCAGTATTTACCTGTATGATTATTGCTTGGTAATTAATATGTATATTTTCATGTCGTATAGCTAATTATAAACATAAGTGTGATGTGAAACTAGCTGGATTTATTTTTACACACTCACAGCCATATATTTTATATTAAAATAGTGTAAATCATAATATTTTTTCACAATTAAAAATATTTCCTTTTTTCTGATGGTGTTGGCATCGAATTAAACCGCGCTGTCGTTTCGTTCACTAAAAAAGATGTTATGAGGACCGAATATGTAGCCGCCTCAACTTACGGAAACGAGAGTAACCTGCGTTGTCTGTTAGTTATTGTATAGTCGAATTTAACGTTACATGGAAATTGGAATCTAAATATATTATGTATACTTAGGTATATTAAATCTGTACTCGCTTCGGCAGTACATATACTAAAATTGGAACGATACAGAGAAGATTAGCATGGCCCCTGCGCAAGGATGACACGCAAAATCGTGAAGCGTTCCACATTTTTTTTTTTTTTTTGGTCGCGGAAGAATTCCAACAAATACCCGCGGCCCCATCATTAAAGCGGCTCGACGGAACACAGTGGGGTTTTAGTCGGTAAGAATCCGACATAACCCACGGCTCCTTCCCCGGGGGCCGTGGGTATCTTTGGAAGATTTCCCCACTATAAAAAAAAAAAAAAAAAAAAAAATAAGGTATATTAAATCTGTACATGAAATATATTTCCTAAATAACTATCACGGGGTGATTAGGGATCGACACTGATGCCAAAGAAGCAAACAGTAAAATTTTTGTCCGTATAACCGGTATAGAAACAAAAACTACTCGACGGATTTAAACGAAACTTGGTACAATTATTTTTCATATTCCTGAGCAGAGCAGTAACTCCATTTTTAAGCTTTCGTCGCGTGTGCAACCTTAATGGTTAAAGCTACACAGAAATCATGTATGAAAGAAATGTTCTCCTTATTATATAAAAAATATCTCCCGACATCATAAATGTCTATCTTTTATGGTTGACTCACAATAACGCGTGTAACTTCCGATAGCTTAGGAGTTCGAAGCTTTCTGATTATATTTGTCTATAACACTCTCAGTCCGTTTTAACTCAATTTTTATTTTCATGCATCAGTGCCACCTAAAAAATCTTTATCTCGAAATTCGAGCAAAGCTAAGAAAATGAGAAATAAGAGTTCTCAAGAATCGTTAGAGGTATACTCTAGGCCGAAAACAACACGTGTTATGCCGAGAACCTGAAACCGCTTCACAACGAGAATTGCGGCTAACAGCTGACCGCGAACGGCATGTACTATCCCGTGAGACCGAAACCTTCACTGAGAGGGTATAACGTCTCACAGCTGATCACGGCCGTCACATTTTATCTCGAGAATCTGAAACTTTTACTCAATATGAAGACCGTTTGACAAATGATAGGGTGCACCATAATATTATTCGATCTCTTGAAGATGAACATGAGCATAAGCAATGACTAGAGTAGGGACGCGAATATTACAATAATTGAGACAAAAACGATTATTAAGTTTGTTTAATGAAAGATTAAGAATTGAAACTATTCGGTCTCTGGAAACGGACGAATAGCGAGAGGCCCCTCTTACTGCAGACAGATTTCGCATAGTCTTAATGACTTAGAGGTAAACATAGAAGATCAAT
>CAJQZN010041605.1:0-12966 GCA_907164685.1 Colias eurytheme
GGCAGAACAGAAAACAGCTGTTGAACGTTCGAGAGATCGAACTACCCCTCGTAGTAAACGTTACACCTAACAACACACTTGGGGTAACAACATAATGTAAAGAGATCAGTGCTTATTATAATTGCGTGTTTGTAACGGATAAACTTATAAACAACTAAATTGATTTTGATAATTATTTCACTAATCAATAGTCTAAATGTAAGTTTAACAAACAATAAAGCTACTTTCGTAAATCCGAACTATTTCAGCTCTTACACGTATATATTTGTAGCAATTACAAGCAACATACAATATAACTAAGGAATAGTTGAGATTGGCTCTTATAAGAGAATTCCTTCCGATCAGTCAGTCAATTTGATACGGACGGACGAGCCTGTGCGCTAGTACAAGGTATATACTTATAGAGGTTTAATATTATTATATGGCTATTTTTGTGTGCATTGTACAATAAAGTGTTTTCTATCTATCTATATTATTTTGTTTTTATCTGGGCTTAATAACCAAGAGAATCTTGATATTACCATATCCAATTCAGAATAAACAGAAAATGTTACTGAAACTCAATGTTATAAGTACCAAACTGCGTAAAACGTGGAAAAAATTTTAGCTTCAATGAAAGCTTATTTTCAAAATCATTATAATTATCTATTTCTATGAAACGATTCCATAAAATCCTACTATGTACGTAATGTTAAAAACGCGAAAGTTTGCGAGGATGGATTTTTGTTACTCTTTCGCGTTAAACTACTAAGCCGATTACAATAAAATTTGTTATGTAGTTAGCTGAAGACCCAGAATAAGACATAGGCTGTTTTTTATCCCGGAAATCCCATAGGAACGGGAACTATGCGGGTTATACTTTGAAAACGCGGGCGTAGCTGCGGGCGGAAATCTAGTCATACATATCTACTGCAAATTACGATGATAGGGATAGTTAAATAGAAACATAAACATAGATATGTTACCGGAAATGTATGTAATCCGTCATTGTATACAATTCCTAGTAAATGTATAGATATAATTCCTAAAATCGCACGGAAATGTGTGAAATAAATTATTTTATACACATTTCCTAGGAAATCTATACATTTCCTAAATAGCTATCGGAAATGTAAAACATTTAAGATATTGATATGTCGCAGGCTAATTGACTATATATATAATCTATATACATTTCCTAAATGGTATCGGAATTGTACACATTTCCTAGGAATTGTATATAATTCCTTGATTTCATACATTTCCGGTAACAGATACATAAAATACATATACACATCACACAGACTATAATTATCTACTTCTACATTATATTATAACATCTAAAACTTTCCGACCCGCTCCCCATAAAAAAACGCTCCAAACTCGTACCTAAACAAATGAACAGAAATATTATTCCGTATTGTATCCAGCAAGGTCGAGTATCATTACAGTTAACTGTCAAACTCAGGGACAGCACTTGAATAATTTGCCCCTAGAATGGACCGAATAATTTGCCCCTGTTATGGGCCGAATTAGTTGCCCCTGGTATGGGCCGAATAAGTTGCCCCAGGAACGGGCCGAATAAGTTGCCCCAGGAATGGGTCAAATAAGTTGCCCCTGGCTTGCCCCATAGAGCATGGGGCAGTCAATAATGATGTTTGATTTGCTGTTGACCTGTCAGTAGTTTTCGTTCATTGTTGTTTTGGATTAGAAGCGAATTAAACAATGTTTAGATATTGTTTGTAAATTATATTTAACTTAACCTGTTTTGACAGTAGATTAATGTTTATCTATAACTTACTAAAGATCACATAGAAATTCTGATCTGTTGTTTACGAGTAATTCGTAATTAATAAAGTACCATACTCTAGATATAACTTAAAGATACCTACTCGTACAATTTAATTATTCACATGAAGAAAAACTTTCTTCATTCCTACTTCTGTTACCATGTATTTTATCTACAAATATTCATCAAAATTTACAGAAAATCCACTTGAAAAATACATAGATTCCATTTTCAATATTCATGTAAGATTTATAAGATGAAACCTGAAATAAAAGATGGTAGAGCCATTTATTATTTAGACTTATAGAATGATATATACTAATATTATAAAGCTGAAAAGTTTGTTTGTTTGACCGCGCTACTCTCAGGAACTACTGATCCGATTTGAAAAATTATTTCGGTGTTAGATAGCCCATTTATCAAGGAAGGCTATATATCAAAGACCAACAGGAGCGGAGCAATGCGGGTGAAACCGCGGAGCACAGCTAGTGAATATATACATGGTCTATTAGCTTGAATCTTCTAGTAGCGACATTATTAATTAACAGAGACAAATCAATTTACGGAGATTAGATAATTATGTATTCAAATTCAATTATGTTGAATCGTATGACGTTTAAATGTATGCTACTGTATCTATTATAATCTACTAGCTTTCCGCCCGCGGTTTCGTCCGCGTTTTCAAAGAAAAACATGCATAGTTCCCGTTCCCGTGGGGTTTCCGGGATAAAATCTAACCTATGTGTTAATGCAAGTTACCCTCTATATGTGTGCTAAATTTCATTGTAATCGTTTCAGTAGTATTTTCGTGAAAGATTCACATGCATCCATCCTCACAAACATTCACATTTATAATATTAGTAGGATGTATTTATTGTATTGAAAAAATATCTATAGAATAATAGTATTTATGGGAAGGTGGTTAAGGTTTCTAATCCTTTGAAGGATGAGATGCATTTCAAATGTGTTTCACTAATCGATTATTTACAAATGAGTGATCAGACAGGCTGTTTCTTTTCTTTTCTACACCAAGGAACAAATCAGATACACCCTGTTATTATTTATAAATAAATAAAATAAATATTTCAGAAATTTTTCACACACGGCTCGATCTGATTCCATACCAAACTTTCGCTTTTTATGGAGACCAAATGGCTGATAAACATACATGTATATAATTTTACATAAATAGATAAAATTATACATAATATACAATGTCTAGAATTAACACAGAAAAAAAAAGAAAACTACTATACTTAATATCAAAAAGCTCAAAAGTTAGGTAAGCTACAAATGCACGGTCTACGAAACATTTAATAAAATGCGTAGCAAATGGCGTAGGCCGTAGCAGCTACGCCATTTATTTTTTCAATGCTACGTAACTTTTGCTGGTACTTTTTTCTAGTAATAAATTGTATTACATTGTAAAGAATGGAATTTTAGAAAAAGCTTCTAAATATTGCAATACCCTTACTTTTATGTTGACTCATTTTTTATATTTTCATAATTTAAAACGTATGAAATGAATAAAAATATGTATTTTTTCAAACTCTAGCATTTATTTATTTCACTAGACTTCGTTTGGAAGCTTTTTTCAACTGACCTTTTTTATTTTTACCTACTCTTACTTATTAATCTGTTCATTATGGACCTAATCACTACACGTTAAGATTTAAATTCGTTTAACAAAGAGCGAATATAGTATAGAGAAATGTCACTAATTAGGCATCTATTAGAGCTCGGCAACTTGCGATTGGTTCGGTAAATGCTTATCAGAAGCCCGTAATGAAATTATAGCTCCGCTTTAGGCTATGTAATCTAGAGTTAGTGCTATCGTTCCACTTTGAGCTAAGCTTTAACTAAAAATTAGATTTAGATGAATAATTTAGATCAAAAGAGAGAGAGAGAATTTTAGTTACACTTTTTGTTGGTTGGTAAATGCAGATATAAATTATTTAAAATGTAGATCTAAAGGTTACCATTTACTATAATTAAACTGATTTTCTATTTGTTTATTTAATGTTTTGTCTCTTTCATTTAAATTTTTTGTAAATGTTATAAAAATTAAGAAAATAAAATCCCAAAAGTAATATCTGATAAATTGAGCAGACGATCAATAAAGAAACGTGCTATCAAACTTTATAAATTAAAGATTGGATTAAAATAAATTACTGTAAATATATAACTGTCCTGTAAATAAATACTCAAATTATAAAATTGAATTAGGCATATTTTCATCTAAATCCAAAACAATCAATTTCATTCCTTAAACACCAACCCCATATGAAAGACATTACAAATATCTAAAGATAGTCACAGATATAAAGATATAAATATATCTATAGCTCATCACTTACAACAGGCATTAATCCCGAAGTTTCGCAATCAGCTGGCAATACTGGCGCATACGACGTTAGCTTAATTACACTAAATCAATTTATGTTGTTTTGTAGTTCGATTAGTGAAAACTTTTCTGTTCCCCTTGTATAATTAGTTGGGGATTAGTTTGGCTAGTGTGTTCTATATAATCTATATTAATAATATAATATAATGTTATATAAGAATCATGTAACGCTGAAGAATTTGTTTGAACGCGCTAATCTCAGGAACTACTAGTCCGATTTGAAAAATTCTTTCGGTATTAGATAGTCCATTTATCGAGGAAGGAATTATAGGTTATATCATCACGATAAAACCTACAGGAGCGGAGCAATACGGGTGAAACCGCGGAGCACAGCCTAGTAATAAGATAAATGAGTAAAGTAGATCAAAATATTAAAAACATTCTCAGAATATACTGATTCCAATTTAAACCTAATTTCGAATTGAACAGTATAGTTATTAAGAAAGGCTATCTAACATCACGGTAACTATAGGAGCGGTGTCTCTATGAAAAATGTAATAAAAATGGGAAAAAATTCCTTTTGAGATTCACATAGTTGCGTCAGCTGCTAACTAATCTTTAACTAATTAGGATCATGTCGACATGTTAAACAAAAAATCTGATATAATGTGACATTTATCTAAGTCGACATAATATCTATACTTAATATTATAAAGCTGAAGAGTTTGTTTGTTTGTCTGAAACCTAATAAATTATATATACTAAAACCTTCCTCTTGATATCTATTAAAAAACCGCATCAAAATCAGTTGCGTAGTTTTAAAGATTTACGCATACAAAGGGACATAGGGACAGAGAAAGCGACATTGTTTTATACTATGTAGTGATAATGAATAGATAACTGTTTTATCGCTTCATTTCATGTCATTAATTACAACCAAAATTACAACTGTATAATAACGCTACTAAGAACCTACTTTTTTAGATCTTTAGTCCAAAATAAGTTATGATATGATACAGTTATTTAGCAAAGAATGAATAAATTCTGATTTATTAGAAGTTTTGTCACTGAATGAGAATTGGAACAAAATCGTAGTAAATAGTATTTGACGCGAATTCGGAGTTCGTAACACTCATATATAAGTTTCTATACGAATTCAATCAGAGAACTTTGATTGTGATTGAAGTATTTTTATGCTGAAAGTGTATATATTTTCTATTTGTTCTTATGCGTATGAGTACCCTAGTTTTGCGTAATGATTGATTTTTATGTATTTTTGGAGAAATAATAATACATGCATATTGCATAGCCAAATAATTTAATTTATTTTAACCCGGTGTATTGTTTTCTATATTGATGATATTCAAAATTTATAGAGTTTTGTCAATTACTATTCCAAAAGGTCCTTATACGATAATTTTATATTTCAAATAATAATCCAGTAATAAAAGGATCAAGAAAATATAAAAATATACTCTCACACGCATAAGCATTCCTTGGAATGCTTATGCGTAAACTAAACTTGTTTAGTAGGAAGCGCAACTATTTTCTACATCTAGGTCCAAAATATCTAGATTTTAGTTAATATAAGCTATCTACAAAGTCCCAGAATGCAGTATTTTGAAAGTTCTCAAAGCCAACGCGAGTTAATTTGCATTCCTTTGAAATAAGCCGTTGCCACTCAATCTCACGTTTTGATACGATTTTTAATATATTAGTTTATATGAAGTTATGTAGAGTTAATTATATGTAGACAATACAGAGAAAAGAAAGCCTCATTGAATTTAATATTTCAGGTTACGGAGGGACCTCTAAAAGGAAGACTAGTGAAAAATTTACAACAATAATATGAAGATATAAGCAAGATAGCGTGATATTGATTTTATATGAATAAATATTTTAAAATATTTTAGTTTTATTTTGTTACCCACTAGATTTTTATAATGTATTGTATAATTAACACATTTCTTGCACGCTTTTATATTAAATAAATAAATCATTTATTTCACATAATAATTTTACAAATCAAAGATTTTCATACAAAAAGAAAAGAGAAAAACTTAGATTTTCATACAAATAAAGTGAATTTTTTATTAAATAAAAAAAGCATTCTGTCCAATGTATGTAATGTATATAAAACATGCAATACTGCAACGTCATAATATTTCATGATATTTTACAGAAACAAATGCATTAACAAAAAGCAGCCAGTACAAAATTTATCTTACAAAACATTTGTTTTTGTACAAACAAACAGTCAATTTGATAAATCAATCGTGCAGTTAGTTAATAAATAACATCTGTACGTGTTATTCATCTGGTGACCGCTCTGTCCGCCGCAGAGCTAAGACAAATGACTGCTAGGAGAATAGAAATATACAGCAAAAGACTAGGTTTAGCGTGTGACTTCGCCTGTGCTAGCGAAGTTTTATATTAAATAGTTGTTATACAAGAAAAAGTACGTGATATTTTGATAAGTTTTATATAAAAGTAGCTTTCTGCCCGCGGCTTCGCCCGCATTACCTAAAACTTAACCAATTTTATACCTTCCTCGAGTACCACACTATCCATTGGTGAAAGCTGAACGAAAATCGATGCAATCGTTTTTGAGTTTATCGTGAAGATGCAGACAGACGGGAAGGATTTTGTTTTATAATATACAGTGATGACTAGTATTATTTTATTTAAAGTGAAACTTTTATTAAATCGTCTCAAACTTTTTGGTCTGTGTAGCGCATGTCGCGTGTATCGCGGCTGCCGAGTAGGTATACCTACTCGGCAGCCGACCGTCACGCGACATGCGCTACACAAAGCAGTGTTCGGAACCGTTCGAACAGTTTCACTTTTACCGTGATTTCATAAAACCACACAACATTTTTTTATTTTTAGTATTATTTACTTGAATTTAGAAAAACTAGGTTTACAACTTTTGTCGTCAAATTCCCAATGGTATCTTGTGATAGACTATCAGTATGAAAATACGTTTTATTTCAAAGTTTTTCACTATTACCTTTGTGAAAGTATGCTCTATGGTCCAATCTATCGTGTCACTAAAATCTATCAAAATCGTTTCACTAGTTTAAATTACCTATATTGTAGCTATGTTTATTTAGTTACATAGATAAAATTGACATAATAGATATTATAGATACATAATACTATAAGATATATAAATATAAGAAAAATCGACGCTACTTAATCAATTTCAAAAATTCTTTCACCAGTAAACAGTGACATTATCCTAAGGGCTGATTTTTCAAGCCTTGGTTAAAACTTATTCGTCGTATAATGTATAAAACTACAATTTTAAAAACGTATTCTAATTGCCCGTATTTGACAGTTTACGAGACATTTTAATAGTATCGTGTAATACTTTATTGGACGGATTAGTTTTATCCAAGCATTGAAAAATCGGCCCTTAGTGGCATAACCCAATTTATTTTTCTTTTCAATCCATCAAACCGCTAGTTAAAAATAAATTAAGCAGGAATATACTAAACAATTCAATCCCATAGCTACATCAAAACCGTTCAATCACTCTAAGTCCAAAATCCCTCCACCAAAAAAAACTGTCCATTGCAAAAACTTTGTAAATTACGACATTTTAATCTCCAATACTGCTCCGTTAGGCAAATTAAATCCAACGTTCTTTCAAACCCATCAATGTAATCCTGAAAATGAGATACAATTGATCGAAACTTCGCCTCATTATAATTGCTAATTCTTTGAGTGTGAAAATCTAATTATTTACAAACGCCGGGATGCTTTCGGGAGTTCGGTTTGAATAATTTTATTATGGCACAATTGTGTCGGTTAGCTAGCTTTTTAGATTCTCTTTAACACAGGGTGTTGTGTTTTTCATCATTTGCGTGGTTGGTTAAAAGCATTATCAGAGAAAGGCGAATGGTTTAATTCCCACTCATATTTTATAGGTACCTATCAATTTTAAAAGATGAAAATCGAAATAAGAAAATTGCACTTCTTTATTTATAAGCACTTATTTGAATTAAATGGATAGGTATAACAAGTATTATAAAAATTATATCCGTCTGTTTGTTTCGGTTAATAATTATTATAATAACAGTAACTTTGGACAATAAAAGATTTTTTATCCACATAAATGCTCACATATCACGGACAAACTCGCAGGCAATAACTATTTATAACTAGCTATTAAGTATTAAATAATTAAGCTAAAACACGAAATTTATCCGTTCAACAATCGCTATCAAATTCAGCATGTTAGTGCTTATAGGGTACTAGAGTAAATTTCCGAACTTTAGTCAATTAAATAACACAACACGGAAGCCTTTGAAAGCCTAGATATACCCGATTTTGAATTAAATACTTACAGAATATGTAAATTTAAAACAATCGAGGTTTAAAAATTGCTAATTCGTTTGGAAAGAAAACACGCTTAAGGTCATGAAAATATGGTACATATTGTTACCAATCCTTGATAATGATCCTGTCCGTTTAAAGTGGGTCAAAACATACAGGTAAAGCTAAAAATATTTTACTAGTCTCTACATCTCTACTAATGTAAATGTGAAATAACTTCGTTTGTTTTTTGCTATCACATCTAAACCGCTAATTCAATAAAGGGCTGATTTTTCAATCCTTGGTTAAAACTTATTCGTCGAATAATGTATAAAACTACCATTTTAAAAACGTATTCTAATTGCCCGTATGTAACAGTTTGCCTGACATTTTAATATTATCGTGTAATACTTTATTGGACGGATAAGTTTTATCCAAGCATTGAAAAATCGGCCCTAAAAGTAAATACATACTAGACTTTAGTACACAATATAAGCTACTTTAAACAAAATTAACTTTATGTCAGTGAAGAGCATACGTGCGAAGCCGAAAAATAAACTTCATCAGAGTGAAATCTTAAAGAAGAAATCTTAAATAACTATTATTATCATAAAACACTAAACACTGAAAATCCGTTTACTCCACTATCCAATTAAATACCCACACAAAATCCAATACAAAAACACATTCGTACCAAATCTCATTTCAAGTGAGGGTAACCCGACCAAATTGAAAATGTATTTTTGTGTACCCCGAGATTGGGAAACAATAGTGTCGTTAGATTAGCCACCTGCTCCCTCTGATGTCGGATTGATGATGAACCTTATATATTATGTAAGGTGACAGATAACATAATACTTTATATGTATACTAGGAGGCTTTATTGTCCGAAGCGAGGAAATATGAAACAATACAATATGTTTTATTTAAATTCTTGTTGATATGTATAGTAATCTGTATATAAATAGGCATTGTCTGGTATGTATTGAACATGTTTTATTTAAATTTTCACGAACCGGGGTTTTACATATTATATTGTTGTTTCATCGCGATACCTACAGTGAAGCACGAGTGATTGTCAAATTTCAACATTTTTCGATCCTAGTAGATAGGTATATTATATACTTTTATATTATAATAAATTGTATTATAATTGTTATTAATTTATTGTATTTTTGATATTATATTCTATAGTTGCACGGCATGACACATTTCAAAAATATTAATTACACTGAGCAGTTTAATTTTTTACAAGTTTTGCGAGATTTCATAAGTTTAAATACATTATAACCGTAATTCTCTGAAACATAAAAGTATATTGTACCTCAGAGATAAAATAAACAATTTATTAATAGGTTACATAATAAAAAATTATGTCCTTACACTTTCTATCTTATTTTCCGCGAAACCAACTTTTTTCATACGCTATAATTGCCTTATAAATCAAAATATAACGTACATAGGAGCCACCAGTAGCGTTCTTACGCTTTAATGTTTTCGAGCGAATATGGCATTTATTTCTTTATAGCTAGGGCGTAAAACGACGTGTACAGTTTAGTATTAAGGTGGTTTATGTGCATATGTTGTTAAAAACTTTCTAGCCTTGAATTTCCCGAGGAGGCACTTCCATATTATTTACAAAGTTACGTCTAGTGATGTTCGATGTTTTGTCGATAGTTTCTTCATTCTTGTATATCTTTATTAAATTATTTTTAATTATAATTTAATGGTTTAATTGAAACATTGTTATTTCTCATATTTTTTGTAAAATATCATATAGTATTTTTCTTGTTTATGAGATAAATATAGTTCTTTAAACCGAATTTAGGCAGTGAAAAAATGTATCGTATATTTTTTTTTCATTAAGTCTAATTCATTTATTAAAGTTATATAATGAACATAAGGATAAAAGTAACTTAGCTGTAGCATATTATACTTTAATAACCATTGATATTTTTTGCAACTCGTAGTACACAAATCTTTAGTTTTAAGATTAATTTCATATATTATATACTTGTTTATTTTGTGTAACAATTACTGGTAAACCTAATAAATAAATAAATAAATAAATCTTCTCAAATCCTATTATTACGCCTAATATTTCAAAGTTTAATACATCGTTATGAATAAAGCCGAAATTCAAATCAAAACAGGCTTATCGTAATAGAAATACGATTCTACATAACCAGATAATCGGCAGTCATTTGATACCGAATCAAAGCTAATCACCTCGAGTATTAACTGCGTGAGGGTAGTTATCGATTAGACAATTCAAGCCACAATCGCACATGCCGGTGCTGTAACGTTATGATCTTTTATGTGTGACTAATTGACATGTAGGCCATCTATTACACAAATTTTAAGCTTAATCGATATAAATAAAATATGTAAATTAAAATCTACATAATTATATTTACTATCGAATATTATAAACTTCTTCATTCATTTACTTACTCATTTTAAACATATATTTATTATATTTGAATGTTTGCAATCGATAATCTCAAAAACTACTAAAGAGATTAAGGAAATGATTAAATCATAACTTTTTTAATAAGCACAATTTTTTTCCACTGCAGAGGTTTCTTCAATATATTTTCCTTCGATTAGAGCTTTAAAGCTATGTGACTAACGCATGTAATATTTAAATGTGTTTTATTAAACGTGGAATATTTAAATAGATTTTTCAATAGATGTATTTAAAAATCGATTTAAATATTTCACGCACTGTCTAGTCTCAAATCTCCACACTTTCTTAAAGTTTAAACGTTAATAAACGATTTCAGAGTATCATAGTCAAAAGCTCTTAAGCACTCTTACTCCTATATTTTTCTAGTTCCCTTTCCAGAAGCTGATAATAATAGAAGGACAATAAAAATATCATACCAAGCGTGAATTATAAGTCTGTCGTCGGTCGGGATGAAAACAACCCACTTATCGAGCTGAGAGCTACTTTCACGGTCCTTACCTTTTCAATAAGTGTTGACTGAACATCACTAAGGTGGTTTAATTGCCAAAAGCATCGTTGTTTTGCTCGATCAAGGAAAATTGTATTGTCCGATTGTAATTAGGCGGAATGTGTGATTGTCTGGAATAGATTTGTTGGTTGTTATAGTAATATTAAAGGTGATTAACTAACTAATTGTATGCTATATACATATAGTAAAAACATGAATGTTCTATAATTTTAATCTAAATATATTTGTATGTATCATGACGTGTTATGCAATAAATTATTTATTTATTTAAATATGAGATATGTCTATTTTGTATCTGACATCTTTATTAGTTTTACGTAATTTATGGATCAAGAAGAAAATTCCTATCATTGTTAAATTCCATTTTTTTTTTTCATTTAAATTAAACTTCGTGTCTTTTCTTAGAGATTTTCTTGGCAACAAAAGTATCCACCTTTTCTGCTGTTTATTTGCCACAATGTTTTCGGCATAAACTTAAATTTATACAAATTCAGTTCGAATAAACGTAAATTTATACAAAGGTAAGTTCGCAAAAAATAATTCACGCTTTATCGATAGTTAAGTCCAACACTATCGTGTCCCACAAAAGTTTACGAGTTCATAAAAAAGTGAGGGATAAATTTTTAAATTGAGGCGCAGTTCTCATAGCTGAATTTTAAATTATCTACTTAGGAATATAATTTTTAAGAAACTTAGGACTTTAGGCATCTAGACTTAGGTTATCTTAAGTCACAGGAGACGACATAGTCGTTATACGGGATTGAATGAGATTAGATAATTATAATGACTAGTTTTCGGCCGTGGCTTTGTTCGCATTCGAATTGTTAAACCATGCTTGAATCAACCGACACAAAACATTTTATTTTTATTTAAGTATTCACTAAAATCGGTCCAGCTGTTTAACTGCAAAAGAGATATATTTATATAAAGAATAGAATAGGATTACAGCCTCGGGGCTTAAGGTTCGATTCCTAAAGTAATCAACAGTCAAGTTCCTATTGGCAGCTGTCACATTGATTCCAACTTTTTGTTCTTGGATATCCCGGATTTATTACGATCTTTTCCTTCTTTGGAAACAATGACATTGTACATAATATACTTATACTAGCGGTCCGCCCGGGCTTCGCCCGTGGTACATATGAAAAATAGATGTTGGCCGATTCTCAGACTTACCCGATATGCACAGAAAATTTCATGAGAATCGGTCCACCCATTTCGGAGGAGTATGCAGACTAACATTGTGACACGAGAATTTTATATATAAGAAGAAGAAGAAGATTATAAGGCTGAAGAGTTTGTGTGTTTGAACGCGCTTTTCTCAGGCTCTACTGAACCGATTTTTTATTAATTAAAACGTTTCGTATGTACCAACGTGATCCTTGAGGCTATCAACGTACCACGGGCGAAGTCGGGCGGAACACGGCTGTTGTAAGTAGCAAGTAAGTATGTACATATTATAATACTAATATTATAAAGCTGAAGAGTTTGTTTGTTTGATTGATCGCGCTAATCTCAGGAACTACTGTTCCGATTTGAAAAATTCTTTCGGTGTTAGA
>CAJQZN010041605.1:17966-31689 GCA_907164685.1 Colias eurytheme
ATCTCAGGAACTACTGTTCCGATTTGAAAAATTCTTTCGGTGTTAGATAGCCCATACATCGAGGAAGGCTATAGGCTATATATCATCACACTAAAACCAACAGGAGCGGAGCCACGCGGGTGAAACCGCGGAGCACAGCTAGTTCCTAATAATTATGGTGTTGGCCACAAGATCACTGACACCGTAAAACGAATAAAACATTGGAATAAAAATGTAATTATTGTCATTCAGATATCATTAAGGTCAAGGTATCATTAGTAGAAACTTCATTAGAAGCCTCTGGATATAACATTTATAATTGAAAACCTTCGACGACGATTTTTAACTACATAAAAAAATTTCTTTGTTAAAAACATCAAAATACATCATTACAACGTAGGAGGGTAAAAAAATGATGTTGTCCGATTCTGATATGCACACAAAATTTCACGAGAATCGGTCAAGCCGTTTCGGATGAGTTTAACTTCAAACATCGCGCCACGAGAATATTTTACTCAAATGTGTGAAGCAATTGAATTGAATTTATGTAGTAGGGTGGAGTGAAACATATTTTTATTTCATTTTCGTTTCGGCATACCTGTAAAAAGATGTCATTATTGCTCATAAATACACATGCAAAATTATACTTTGCAGATGATACATTTAGAGGTGCCCCCAACATCATGAACTTTCAGAAATTCAAAAAATTTAGTCGAAAATCATTAAAGTTTAATTTTGACAAATTAACGCTAAATCAGATTCTGTGTTATCTCGTTGGTTGCCAACGGGAAGACACAGAATACATAATATTTCAATATATAAAAAAGTGGCTATCGCTGGCTACCAGTGGCTCTGGTTGGTGGCCCGTTTGCGCCGAATCTTATTGTAGGAAACGTTGATTTTGAACAGTGCCGTTAAGGAAATAACACTAATGTTAGTAATATTTCTTAATTATATTTTACACATAAATACAATTAAGATCATAATTTAATATTTTTGATGTGAGTTCTATCTATAATTTCGCTTCGTTACAGTAAAATGTTGGAAGTCAAAATACGACAAACGACATGTTGTCCTGTATTTTGTTTGCCAGAGAAGTACCCAGTGTCTCAATTACCAACTTATACTGATGCTAAGAAACTATTACTTATTTATTAGATATGAATTTAAACCTGATAAAATAACAAAATTCATGATTTATCCGAAAGATTAGCTATACGTAAATGTTTGATGTGTGGCGAAAAGCATCGCTTCCCACTATTAGCTTTAATAGAGTACTACAACTTATTCGACACACCATATTCGATGAATATAGACGCTTATTAAAACCTTATCAAGACCGACAAACTAACAAAAAAGAACAAGAAAAGATAACTGAAGTATTTTGTCACTCAGTACCAAAGGTTATTTGATATTTGAAGTTGCAAATACATTTTTTTTTAATTCTCTTGTACTTGCTCAAAAGATTATACCAACTTAACTATGTGGCAAGAATGTAAGAAAACTGAGCCTCTGACTTCTAATTTATCTGAAGAAACCTTAAAAGACATCGTGAAAAGCGGTTTGACTACGTTTCAGAATATCAAAGATTTTCTATGCCTTGCCCAGGCCGTAAAGCATGTTATCAAATTGGTGACATAAGCTTCAAGTGCAGTTTGCCGAGAAAGTAAACAAAATGATTTTATAATGGCAAGAGCATCAGTATCACGACTGCTAATGCCTAATTTTGAAAAAAAAAACAGCGTTATCTATACTAATATTATAATCTATACTAATATTATAAAGCTGAAGATATTGTTTGTTTGAACGCGCTAATCTCAAGAACTACTGGTCCGATTTAAAAAGTTCTTTCAGTGTTAGATAGCCCATTTATCGAGGAAGGCTATAGGCTGTATATCATTACGCTTAGATTAACAGGAACGGAGCCACGCGGGTGAAACCGCGAGGCAACCGCAAGCGCAGCTAGTACTAAATAATTACTTATTTCTGATATTTTCATTCCTCCATAATATCATTTTCATTAATGAAATACGTTAAAACAACTAATCAGGCTATTATTTAGTGTATCACAAAGAAGTTTGTTATATAATAGACTTGAAGGCCATAAAAATAGTGTGATTAAAAAAAAATCAAAGTTTGCGAAAAAATCATATTTTTCTAATTTTCAATTGGGTTGGGGCACCTCAAAACATCAAGACAGGTAAACAATATTTTGTATGCTGAATTCACTCATTAAAAGGCACCTTTCTATCGCTATGCCTTTTGAAAAAAACAAAAAAAAAATTCTTTCATACATTATCACTCCACCCTATTATGTAGTCGAATTAATCCGAACTTATCAAATCATTTCTGTATTTTTTCCGTAATCAACTATTAAATTTCACGAAAATACATCAATATATTATTACTTTAAAATTGTAAAACAATACAAAAATTAAGCGAAACGCAGCGTTCACAATTAACGTTAACGAAAGGATTGAACAAAACTTTCACCGAATTTCCAAAGGATAATTTCTTTGTGATTAAATATAAGCCCAATTTGTATTAGAGGCACGATCGTTTAAATTCTCGCCCGTAACATCCGCTAGGGGGGGAACATAATTAGGATACAAAGGACAGGGCCGGATTGAGATTAAGGGCCCTGGGGAATTAAATCATCATCGCTCTTTAATAGACACTTTTTGGACAGTTTGTATCGCAGACATTACAATATGTCTGCGACGAATGGTAATTAATGCAGACTTTGTAAGTATAAAAATATACAACAGAAAGTATATAAGAATGTCGCATTTGTTACACCATTTATAATGAGAAATATCACTGGCTATGGTAAATGGTAAATCTATGTTATGACGATTCAAAAGTGCTTCTTAAATAGATCGATAGGACATAGCAAACGTAAATTTTTCTTGTAAAAAAGTGTTCAGGAATTGAAATAGTGAAACTCAATGTAAATAGAGATAGTATTTTTTATAATAACATCTTTCGACTTTTCGATATTTCTTTATTTTATGTATCATTCTATTACAAAAGCTCTCTAGTTTTATCAAAATCTGTTCATCTGTTCACAAATATACATACAACACATCTTAACCATCTATACATATATTACTAAAGATAAATGCACGCATAATGTTTTAAAATTATGGGGTAACAAAACAAAGGGTTACAAATCCCATACATTATGTGGGGCCCCAAATTAATTTCCTCCCGTAACAACTCATTAGTAACAATAACAACGCGGAACAAAAGCCTTTGAAATCGTTATTAATACGTTACATACGATTAAATGCGATAATTATCTGGAACAAGGATATAAATTGATACGTAGGTAAATACTGTTTTTGGATAATTTATTAACTAGATAAATTCCCTGGTTTCACCTTCATTGGGATAGTAGGGAGCGTATTTTGAAGGTAGTACACAAACTACCATTGCCAAACTTTAAACAATCAGAAAGATTGTGATTGAACCAAACGAATACAGCCAATATGCTCTGAGTACTGAATATTATCAAAATTTGTTCAGCCGTTTTGATAGGTTTTGTCGTGTGTGATGGACATTTATATAAAAGCATTTTCTGTAATTATAACAAACCTCTTCTTGGCATCGGCCTAATAGTTAAACTATTTTTAAAATCAGTCGATTTTTCCCTACATTGTAATAACAAACATAAAATTCCTGTTTCCTCATTCTAAATATATATTTAGAATCTATTCACATATACCTACTGTAAGGCCGTAAGTATATTGAATCTAGCTAGATAGACTATAAATAATTGAAATATGCCTAGACAATAATGCTAAGGCAATAAAAAATATCACTATAATGTATCACAGCTATTATTTATCTAAAGTACTGCGATAGTACGTTTTGTAAATACCAAATTTCCTTCACATTCTTTGTATATTGAACGATGTTTTACGTAAAGAATATTTGGCATTTTTACAGTGTATGCTGCTAAGAGGAAATATTTTTGTTTAGAATGATTAAATTCAAAAACTGCTTGCATAGGTAATTAATTTTGAAAATTCCTTCACTTCTAGTTATATATGTTACAAAGCTGTTGCCCGCAGCTTCGCTTGCGTGGAAAAGATAAATTTTCGTGGTACAATATTTCATCCCCTATTTTATCCCCTTGGGGATTGATCAAAATCCTTTCTTAGAGGAGGCCTTTGTCCTAACATTTACCTTCATGCCAAATTTCAGCCCGATCAGTGCAGAGGTTTGGGCTGTGCGTTGATAGCTATCACTATGTCAGTCAGTTAGTCACCTTTGAGTTATATATATTTAGATATACATTACTTACTCCCGAATGTTTAGGTTTTATTTATTTGGTATAGTGTCGAGGCAAAGCTATTCAAAATTTGTATTATATTGAGTAAAATACGCCAAAAACATCCTTCCAAGAAATCAAAATTAACACATCCCACAAAATACATAAAACACAAAAAGAATCGAAGCGTATAATTCAGAGTAACGTGGCCTTAACGAGAGGCCCCGATTCCTCTGGGAGGCTCTCAAAGAATACAGATATGTCGCCTTTAATGTTCTACCTAATACCCGCTCTGGGATCTGTGATTGGCTTTGTATACTTTTATGGGGAAGGGCAAAGATTAACGGTGTAGATGTTACACCGCAGAATTGATTTATTTTTGCAAATCTATGAATACGCTAGAAAGAAGAAGCATCTCTTTTATGTTGAAATACAATTAATAAGACTTTTAAACAATAATTATCAAATATGTTATATTTTACGATAGAATAAGCGATGGAATAGGCTAGCCGCTAGCCACCTAATGTAAAATTGTTAGTACCACGCATAAACACTAGCAGCATTGTTTTTTCAAATTTAAAAGGGCATAAAATAAAACAACTTTAAATACCGACGTGTAATAACGTGTAAAAAGTGATAAAAAAACAGGTCAACTTGTTAGTAATAACTTTTTCATTATAATATTATATTACAACCTACAGACTACATATTATGTTAATGGTATATAGGTTCTTTCTATCGTACGTAAAGGGAATATTAAAATTTCTTATTTCTAAGAAGTTTCTGAAAAAACACAATATACAACCTATATTTATTACTAACTAGCTTTCCACCCGCAGCTTCGCCCGCGCAGTCAAAGAAAAACCCGCATAGTTCCCGTTCCCGTGGGATTTTCGGGATAAAACCTATCCTATTTCCCGGGATAAAAAGTAGCCTATGTCCTTTCTCGGATATCAAAATATCTCTATACCAAATTTCATGCAAATTGGTTCAGTAGTTAAGGTGTGATTGAGTAACAGACAGACAGACAGACTTTCGCATTTATAATATTAGTATGGATAACCTTCATGGATTTCGCATTCCAAGAACGGAACAGAAAATATATCTAAGTCCCGCATCTTTCTTAAAATAACGTTTCCTATATATATAAGAATTCCCTCCACATCACATAAGTAACAATAAAAGTTTTCACATGCATATTTCTTTATTTTTACCTACAATGGTTGCCTGGCAGACATCACTGCATAGTGAAAACTGAAAAATTTTAAGACATTTTTTTTTATAATTGTTGTATACGCCTGCTTTATGGCCAATTCAGTTTATGAAATAATTATTAATGTATTTCTGTAAATTGTATCAATTGAGTCATTATTGGTGTGTCTAATAAATAAATAAATAAATAAATAAGGCCGCCAATTGTACAAGGCCGCTTATGTTACATAATCCTGGTGTAATATTGTTTCTTTTCGTTATATTGTAATTCATTTAACAAATAAATAAAATAAATCGCCATCGAGATAAGGCAAGAAACAGCATTGTTTGAAGCAATCTATCAATCTCATATTAATTACTATAAAGGGTTCAGAGATTTACAAGCTGTCCGAGACGATGTCCTTTAAGATCCCATTTATACGAATATTAGTTTCCCGCTTTGTGATAATCCATTATAATATATTACTGTGTTAAATTTAATAGAGATTCAAAGAGTTTTTGCATGAAAAGCAATCGAAAGACTGCCATTATATTTTTAAGACTATTGTTTTATATATATTACAGCGGTACATATATAGTACATATACTGTACATATATTGTACAGCGGGCTTGCAAAATGATACGATGAATCATTCAACGCAGGCAACAAGTGGAATCTCACAGCACATTCATAGCGAGTCCGAACCATGTGCAGGCGGCGATAGCACGGGTGCACCGCACGGCGGCCGCTCGCTGACTGCGGCTGCGCCTATTCGTAAGGAGCGGGATTGCGACAAGTTACAGCTGACGCCTATACCTACGTATCGGGACATAATGGTTGGAAATAACGCGATTCGTCAAGAATCTAATAATTCAAATAACGATGGTTATATCACGGTTACAAAGAAGAAAAAGATGTATAAATATCGTAATACTCGCGGCACTTTGCAGAGTACGTCTAAACTGCAAGCGGCTATTCCAAATTCTTATATTTATTTGTCACGGGCACAAAAACATATAACAGAAAATGATATTAAAGATTATATAATAAGTATGAATGAAGAATGTTTGGACGTGCAACTGTTGAAACAAAGTAGGGAGACGAATTTTAACTCATTTAAAATATCTATCCTGTCGACAAAACTAAACACTTTTCTAAATAATGAATTCTGGCCGCAAGGTTTAGTTTTTCGTAAATTTAAACAACCGACTGTTAGCAAACCTTTGTAATGGATTGTTGGGATAAAAATATAACTATAATTTCGTACAATTGTAAATCGGTTAAGCGTTCCGTGCAGGAAATTAGGAACCTATGTAACGATGCGGATGTTATTGCGCTGCAGGAGACTTGGCTGATGCCATATGACTTAGGTTTCGTGAATGAAATACATAAAGATTTTGGAGGCTCAGCCAAGTCTTCTGTAGACACATCCACACTTCTGCGTGGTAGGCCATATGGGGGTATTGCTGTCATATGGCGTACGAATCTATTTTCTGAGGTTGAAGTTATACCGTGTGACAGTGATCGAGTCATGGCTGTGCGTCTAGGTAGGGGCGATAGATCTTTTTTGGTGTTTTCTGTCTATATGCCAACAGACAGTGAAGAAAATCTACCAATGTTTACTGAATGTTTGGCACTGGTTACTACAGTAATTGAGGCCTCTGACACCGAATGTGCATTTATATGTGGGGATTATAATGCACATCCTGACTCACGATTCGGCAGAGAAATGTCAAATTATTGTAGTGAACAGGACTTGCAGTGTTTAGATATAGACAGGCTTCCGGCAGCCACATATACATACATAAGTGACTCTCACGGGTCGTGTAGATGGCTCGATCACTGTCTTGTAACGGCGGCTGCCGAAATTCTAGTCAATAAAATATATATTAAATATGACTCCTATTGGTCAGATCATTTACCTCTAGTCCTAAATTGTAATTTAAATGTGATAACACCTAAGAAATGTGATAATTATGTCAACCATAATGTTAAATATATGTGGGGTATACGAGATGAAGAGCATATTGCTATTTATACAAAAATGTGTGAACTAAAATTTACTAATATACAAAATAAATATGATAATGAATGTAATTTTATATGTAAAGACTGTGATAGCAATTGTATAAACAAGAATCATTTTAAATTATTGGATCAATTTTACTGTGATATTATTTCTATTATGCAATCATCAGCTGAAAGAAGTTTTAATAATAGGAAAAAATGTAAATATAAAATAGTTGGTTGGAATTCACACATTAAACATTTTCATCTACTCGCTAGGCAAACTTTCCTGGAATGGGTGTCCTACGGTAAGCCGCGTTCGGGATACTATTTCGATGCTATGTTCTCGGCACGTAAAGAATTTAAGACTGCATTAAAATATGTTCAAAATAATCAAGACAAAATAAAGTTAGATATTTTAGCTCAAAGTCATTATACCGGAAATTTTATTGAATTTTGGAAGGAAACTAAGAAAATGGATTACAAAAACGTTTTACCTGCTTGCGTAGATGGACAACAAGATTCTAAAGCTATAGCTAATCTTTTCAAGGCACAGTTTAATACGAACCCTATAGCTAATGCAAATGTCAATGGTAATGTGTATGTATCAACTTCAGCTGAGACCGTACAATCAACTGAGAAACATAAGCAAAGTAATAATATCATAACATCTAAAGACGTCTCTCAGGTGATTAAAAACATGAAGCGCGGAAAGTCACCGGGTCATGATGCTCTTAGTATAGAACACGTTTTATATGCTGGTAAAAACATCTACCCTGTTCTGGCTCAATTTTATACTCTCTGTCTCAAACATTGCTATTTACCTAAGGATTTAATTAAAACTATAGTTATCCCTGTCCCTAAGAATAAAACCGGTAGTATCTCGAGCGTGGCTAATTATCGACCTATCTCGCTGGCAACAATTGTGGCCAGGATACTTGAAAAAATTTTGCACTCCAAATTGTCACCATGTATTAATATTGACGATGCCCAATTCGGTTTTAGACCTGAATTGGGAACTGATATGGCTATATATACATTAAAAGAAATTGTTAACTGTTATAATAATCAGAATACTAGTGTATATGCATGTTTTTTAGACTTAAGTCGTGCCTTTGATACCTTGAACCATAATATATTATGGAAAAAAGTTCGCAGCAGTGATGTTTCTTCCGACGTTGTTGGTCTTTTTACATATTGGTATCATAATCAGACGAACAGCGTTAGGTGGGGCAGTACTCTGTCCGACAGCTATATTCTCCCGTGTGGTGTTAGACAGGGCGGAGTAACCTCTCCCGATCTGTTTAACTTATATATTAATGATTTGATTGTGGAGCTGAGTAGGACTGAAGTTGGACTTAAACTAGATGGCAGATATGTCAATAATTTGAGTTATGCTGACGATATGGTCCTGCTCAGCCCCTCAATCAAAGGGCTACGAAAACTTGTTGGCATATGTGAAAGATATGCTCTTTCACATAGTCTACAGTACAATGTAAAGAAAACAGAAATGTTGATATTCAGATCGGGTAAGGGACCGGATAACATTCCGCCAATCTGCATTAATGGTCACCCTATTAAAATAGTAGATAGCTTTAAGTATCTTGGCCACATTGTTACATCCAAAAGAAAAGATGATGCCGATATTGAGCGACAACGACGTGCCCTCTGTGTCGTCGGCAATATGATCATCCGGAAATTTCGTAGGGCATCCAATTCCGTTAAAGTTCATTTATTTAAGACTTTCTGTCAGTCCCTCTATACTTGTCAACTTTGGACTAATTACACCAAAAAAGCATTCGATGGCATTCGAGTAGAGCACAATAACATCTTCCGATATTTGATGGGGCTCGACAAATTTTGCAGCGCTTCGGAGATGTATACCAACTTTAGAGTAAACTCCTTGAATGCCATCCAGAGACACAGAATTGCTACATTTATGTCCAGAGTTGACAAGTGTAGAAATAAAATTGTACGCAGTCTGGCTGACAGAAATATAACTAGTAGTTTGTATAAAACTTGGATCTCAATTATTATGAGATAATGAAGTAATGGCTTTATGTTTTTTCGTTGGTTTTTCTGTATTAAAATTATTAAAATTGTATACATGTAAATTATGGGACTAAATTGTTCTGAAATAAAGAATTTATTATTATTATTATTTATGTTTTTTTTGTATTTTATAAGTTCTCTCATAATCGAGGACTCGAACATTTTTGCGGGCTTTTGGCCAAACAAAGATGCCTATACAAGCTTATATTTAATGGGTGGGACAAACAGACAAACTTAATTAATCTAAAGATAAAAATTTGCGAACTATACGGCACGTGTTTAAAATAACGGCCTTTTGTAAAAGAATATGTGTGTTACTATGAATGCTTAATGTTTTGAGGCTTAAGTGAAGTGATTTTGGTATGATTCCTGTAGTGGAGATAACTATTGGGACCGTTTTGACTGTACTGACTCGCCATTGAGTTTTTATTTCAATGGAGAGATCAGTATACTTAGCAATTTTGTTGGAGAATGTGGATGTTAGGTTGTGTGTATTAGGGATAGCGATATCTATTAAATATACAACTTTGTTTCGTTTATCTAGGAGAGTAATATCAGGTCTATTGCTTTGTATTGTTTTATCCGTGATAATGGTTCTGTCCCAGTAGAGTTTGTAGTTTGTGGAATCTAGAATTATTTTAGGGGTGTATTTATAGTAAGATACTTTTTCGGTGATGAGATTATATTTGATGGCCAGATATTGATGTATTATAGACGCGACTTGGTCGTGTCTATGCTTGTAGTCTGTCTGAGCAAGCGACCTGCAAGCCCCTGTAATGTGCTGGATTGTTTCGGATGCGCTGTGACATTGTCTACATTGGTCTGTAACTAAATTTGGGTCTTTCCGTATGAACTTCCTATAGTTTCTCGTATCAATTATTTGGTCTTGTATGGCAATCATAAAACCTTCTGTCTCTGGAAACAACTCGCCGCGTTTGAGCCATGTGTTCGATGCCAGCTTGTCGATGTCAGTATTCATCAAATCGCGTCGGTGTCTGCCATGTAGAGATTTCTGTAGCCATGCATCTATTTTCTCTTGTGGTTTTCTAATTTTTTCATTTTTTTGGGTACTTCTGTCTGATAAGTTTAGAGGTGTGAGTTTTTTGTCGGTGTGAGAGATAGCCTTGTGCAGTATGGAATCTAAGGTTTTATTGTGAAAGTATGAACGTAAATTAGTAATAATTTTATTATGTAGGTTTTGTATATCGATAATACCCCGTCCTCCTTCGGCTCTAGGTAGCGTCAGACGTTCTATTGCAGATCTTGGATGGTGTTTACGGTATTTAGTGCTTAAAGTATTTATAATTCGTTGAAGCTTTATTAGTTGTGTTTGAGACCAGTTAATTGTTCCAAAAGAGTAAGTTAATATAGGTATAGCAAAGGAGTTAATGGCTTTGACAATATTTTTAGCGTTAAGATGTGTGTTCAATATTTTATGTAATCTAACTCTAAAGCATTTTTCAATTTCGATTTTAACCTGTTTATGGAGAATATTTTGATTTTGGTAGAAGCCTAGATATTTATATCCTATTTGGTTATCTACTGGCTGGATAACTTCGTCATTATGTAAAGTGTATGAATTCGATTCTAATTTACCTCGTTTAACACTCTGTATCTTACATTTATCAATACCGAAATTCATCTGTATGTCGGAAGAGAAAACTTGCGTTATATCTGCTAATTTGTTGATTTCAGCTAAATTTGAAGCGTATAATTTTATGTCATCCATGTACATTAAATGTGTAAGTATGAATTGATTATTGTTATATTTTAAACGGAAACCTACATTAGCCTTGTTTAATAAATTAGAAAGCGGATTTAATGCTAAACAAAACCAAAGAGGGCTAAGAGCATCCCCTTGAAATATACCACGGCGAATACTTATGGGCGCTGTTTCTGTAAATTTAGTTTGTGTGTGGAGTCTTAAAACTGTCTGCCAATTATTCATAATGGTTCGTAAAAAATTTATAAGTGTAGGATCTATTTTGTAGTGTTCGAGTATATATATAAGCCAACTGTGGGGGACCGAGTCAAATGCCTTTTGGTAATCTATGTACATTGTATATATATTTCTTTTCTTGTTGTATGCCTGCTTTGAAACCACTGAATCAATAACAAGCTGTTCTTTACATCCCTGAGTCCTTTTACGACATCCTTTCTGCTCTTCTGCTATTATGCTATATTTTTCTAGGTGCTGATACATTATTTGACTTATACATGAAGTGATAATTTTGTATATATTTTGTAGGCATGTGATTGGTCTGTACTTTGCGGGATTTTTTGGGTCTGATTTGTCTTTAGGTATCATGACGGTTATTCCTTGAGTAATATATTTAGGCATTGATTCGGGTGATTTAATAAAAGTGTTTATATGAGTTAATAACAAATGGTGGACGGCAGTAAATTTTTTATACCAGTAATTGTGTAACTTATCAGATCCAGTAGCTTTCCAATTGTGTGTCTTTCCTATGACAAACCGAAACAATTCAATAGAGACATCTTCATATTTCATGTCTAATACGTCAGTAAGACTGTCTTTTTCATCTTTAATCCATTCTGCGGGGTTGTGTTGAATTGGTTTCGCCCAAATATTTGACCAGAAACCATGGACATCTTCAGGATTCGGTAGTTCATCTAACTCGTCGCGTGGCTCTGAAGAAGATTGATTAAAGTTCCTATAGAAAGATTTTTCATTCATAGTGAAATGGGTATTTTGAGATTTCCTCAGTGTAGTTTGCTTATACCTACGTAGCCTACTGGACAGAGCGCTAAGTTTCTGCTTCAGAGTATCTAAGAAATGTGAAAGATCTGTATTTTCATTTTCATGCTGAGAGTGAATTTTATAGCTGCGTTTAATCGATTCAATATGTCTTTTTAATCTTGGGCTGCTGTTTCCTTTAATGTATTCGGTGAGTCTGCCAATTTTAACTCGGAAGTCTTCAATTCTTTTTTCCAATCTAACCTGCCAGAGTGGAGTTTTATGCTTATGTGGTGTATGAATGGGGTTATTTCTAATTTTCGATCCATTGTGTGTAGCGGCTGTGTATGCTGCGGAGTAGATAATTTCTTGGAGGTTGGGAAAGTCTGTATCCTCTCGACAGTACTTAGGTAGTATGGTGTGATTAATGAAGTTGACTAAATGAGCTAGTTTTTTGGTTATTTTTTGCTTAGGGATTGATGGTCTTTGTGTAGGGTCAGTGTTTTTAAATATATCTAAAGTATTTATAAAAGTATTTTCAACATCTGAAGAAACAAACATTGAAGTTTCTTTATGGGCCTCCGCTTCATTTTCTGCGAGTAAATTGCGAGAAAGAATTGTTTCATCATTTGTTAAAACTCCTTCAATACTAGCAGCTGTATTAATATATTGATAGGAAACTGGTGTTTCATTAGTGATTTCATCTTGTTCGTGTTGTTGCTCAAGATGCAAAAGTGTACTAGCTACTTCGTTTCTTATTTCTTGCAATCGGGTATCAGATATGAGTTTGTTATTAATTATGACTCTACGTTGATCAGATATACGTTGTTCGGATACATGCGAAATATTAGGATGTTTAGATATTACAGCTTGATGCAGAGGTTGAATGTAAGACGTTCTATTGGTTTCTAAATTAGTGATTGCATAGTAATGATACATTATACTTTCGTTTATTGCATTTGACCATCTCATTCTTTGGCCTGAGTTCTCTCTGTTAAGTGAAACGGGATTAGCTGGAGTAGTAGAATTGTTTTGACTTGATAAAAATACTTCAACCTCTCTACGGATTTCCTGTACTTTATTTTGATTAAGTAAGTTGTTGCGTATAATAGCTCGGCGTTGGTCGCCTATACGTTGTCTGCTGACTTGCATTTGTGGGAACTGTTGTATGAATGATGTGTGTAATGCTGGTAAATATGTGTTCGTATCAGATTCTAATAAAGTAAGAGTAAAATATGTGCGCAAGATAAAGATATTCATTTCATCTGTCCATTTCTTGCGGGCACGTTTTTCAACGTTGGTGGGTGCAGGTATTTCGGCACAGGTTGCCTCCTGCACAACATCCTCGGTTGTTATAGAACTTGAATAGTTAGATGAGCATGATGAGGGTGAAAGATGATTGGTATAAGAGATTGGGGATGATTGGAGAGAGGAAAATAAGGATTTTGGGGATGATGCAGATGATGAGGGATTTTCATTTGTTGTGTTGTTACGGAGAGGGCTTCTCCTGTTCAGCCC
>CAJQZN010041605.1:42099-53154 GCA_907164685.1 Colias eurytheme
CTGTGCATATCGGGTAAGTCTGAGAATCGGCCAACATCTATTTTTCAAATGTACCACGGGCGAAGCCGGGGCGGACCGCTAGTACTCCTATAAAAACGTAACTCTATACAAAGATACGTGAAGCATAGTAATTAATCGTTCCCTTTAATATGTGTATACTGTATATCTTCTACATATTTTCTCATAAACCATGACTATAGACTAAATACACGACCTAGCTCAATAGCTAGCCTAGCCTAGTCATTAAATGTATAATGTAAAATATTTATAAGAACTTGTATCATAGATAAGCATTAACAATACAAGATACATATTTAAAGATGGCTGCATTTTCATTCTTTGAATATGCACGTTTCTTTCATTTTAAATGAATGACGTAATATCTTCTACATTTCTATTTAATTCTTACTAGTAATATTAACTATGTTTTATTTATTGTTTCTTTCGCTTTAACTAGAGCCTAATATCATTATTTTTTTCTAACCTGATCATTATTGATAACACCTCGAATAAAAATCAATTTATAAATTGATCTCCATTTATCCAATGATACACAGATACACAGATTATGTGTATATTAAATTGAAACTCCCTTGACTCCCATTATATTTTTTCTCCACAAATAATTAAACTGATAAATAATTAGGTACATACAATTTTAAAACGCAAAAAAGTGCTTGAGCACTCATTATAATTACTAATTATTCAAAAGTCTACAAAAATTTGGCAATCAAAACGAAATCTGAAAACGTCGAATCACAACACAAACTATGAAATTGACGGATAACTATCATTCATTTTGGCAGATTCCTGATTATTAATTACTTCACGAGATAACTGGAATCTTTTGAAGGTTCATTTGATTCGTTTGTGAAAATTATTCACGAATTCGAAATTGTAACGTTTTGTTAAGGAACATTTCGAACAGTGAAATAATGAGATTTTCTCGCTAATGTATTGATATTACAGAAATAATATTGAGAATTTTATTTTCATCTGATTTTAATACAACTTATTGTACATGAAAAATGTAGTAATTTATCAATCAACATTTAAAGCAATTACAATCTATACTAATACTATAAACCTGAAGAGTTTGTTTATTCGAACGCGCTAATCTCAGGAACTACTGGTCCGATTTGAAAAATTCTTTCGGTGTTAGATAGGCCGAGGAAGGTTATAGGCTACATATCATCACGCTAAGATAAACAGGAGCGGAGCCACGGGGGTGAAACCGCGGAGCGCAGCTAGCATATGACATAAACTAGGTTTGCTTCTAGTCCATAGATACTGCTTTCCGAATCGGTGGTAAATGTTAAAAATACTATGTAATGACGATTCGAAAGTGCTACTAAATAGTAGTCTAATTGAATAAATGAATTTATGAGTTTGAGTTTGAATTTATCACATAGCCACTGGAGATCCTGTAACAAATGTCATAAAACCGACATCGTACAAATATTACCGCTACACTAATATTTTGAGAGCAAATAAAATTACATGTTTTATCACTTTTATCGTAAAAATAAAGATATTATCTTTCTATACCGAATATTAGTCATCCCATATTTATTTTTCTGTAACATCTACTAAATCTATGCTCTCAAGATGCTCTCAGATCGAATCACAGTTCGAGTTATTTTTAAATTTATTTTAATTAAACATAGATTAAATCAAATTTAAAATAATATTAAAGAAATTAAGACATGTCCATTTCTTTTAATAATCGAACCCTCCTATCAAATTATCTCTCCTTTTTAAGGTTTTATCGCTAAATAGAGACACATAAGTTATTCTAATGAAATCTTGACACCAAATTCTGAGTCATAACATAAGCAATATCTCTTTTATCCTATCCAGAATATCTCACGGTATAACTTTTATCATAAAAAGAACAAACCACAAATCTCTCCAATCACCAGAACAATCTCCAAGCATGTTATAAAATAGTCCCTAGACAGTAATGCAAGCATGACATGCATTTACGTGAATTGCATGAGTGACAAAAATATGACAGCATTTTTATACAGTTCACGTCCAAACTGCTTGAATACTCGCTTTCGAATGACATGCACATTGCACAGATGTAAACGATCACGCATGCATGCATGTCAGTCATACTTGTAGGATAGAAAATTGCTATTTTCTTCTATCCTACAAGTATGACTAAACTAAATTGCTATTTTCTTAATCAATCTAGCTACCAGCACGTAGTTTGCATTCATTTATTTCGATCATTCATGCATGACAGCACATAACGCATGTCATGTTTGCATTACCGCCTAGTTATATTATAGTATAAATATGATTTGGTTTTTTGGTCACTCATGCTACATGACAATTCACGTCGAATAATAATAGTAAATAAATATTACATAATCTTATATATAAAATTCTCGTGTCACAATGTTAGTCTGCATACTCCTCCGAAACGGGTGGACCGATTCTCATGAAATTTTCTGTGCATATCGGGTAAGTCTGAGAATCGGCCAACATCTATTTTTCATATGTACCACGGGCGAAGCCGGGGCGGACCGCTAGTAATAAATAAATATTTCATGACATTTTTCACACACAGCACGATATCACTCAAATTACCCTGGGTGAGAATCGAACCCACGACGTCTAGCTTTGAAGGCATGGGTCACTACAAACCAATCGGTCAGTCAAATGCATGTCATGCTTGCTACTATGTAGATACTACTTTAGTGATCCGACGGTTGTCGTCAAATTGGCTGGCTTCCAACTTTAATGAATACAAACAATGTTTTTCAAACTTGCTTGTTACACGAAACTAAAGAGGTTATTATCTGTTTTTAACACGTATGCAAAAGTATGTTCCTCTTTGTTTTATAGGCAGTTTAAAAACGAGTGGGTGCGGCTATCAATTGGCGCAATATTTAAAAAAGTATGAATAGAGATATATAATACATACATTACGACATAAACAAACAGACAAGACAAGAGATCAATAAATAAGTGCGTGTGTGCCGAGCACACGCGTTAGAAGTGAAACTTCTTTGGCAAGATTCAAAACCAAAATCGTAGCCTTACTCCATGACGTGACAGTATTGCCAGACGCGATCTTGAAATTTTACTCTCAACGCGCCTAAAGAAGTGTCACTTTAAAAAATTAATTCCGCTCTATGTCTCTACTTTATTGGAATACATTTTAAACACTGATCAACATATTATATATCGCTGTATCCTTAACGAATCTCTGAGTTCTACGCTTACTACCTACTGTTAGATGAAATCAAGAACGCACATCACTAGTCGCGGCTACGTCCCCTCCCTAATGCAGCTGGCAGATGTCAGTCTATTGCGCGAGAAGAAAGCAGTGTGACGCGACATTCCGTTTGGATATATTAAAAGCTATTAATTCATTAAAAGTCTTTATTTAATATCTTATTACTACCTACTAACTACTACTCAACTATAATATTTTCTACTAACTATAATATTAACTACTATTCAACTATAATGTACCAGTACTTAATACTTCATACCAATAACAAGAAACTATTGATTGAATTCATTACTCGCATCGCCAACGAAAACATTCAGACAAATTGCGTCGAATAAAGGTTACCGAAGTTATACAATAATCAAGGGTAGAGTATAAACAAGATACGACAAAAATATGTCACTTTCAGTGAAATATCGCAAGATTTCACGCGATACGTACAAACTATAAGTTTTTTCAGACTAAGGGATACGTTTGATGTGTGCTGAGATTATATTTGTATTGCTTAAAAATGTAGACGCACCTTCTGGGCTTACATCTATATGACATATTCGCAAACTATTTTAAATCGATGTAAAATAAAGTAATAAAATTCAGACATATAGGGGAAATAGACTGTTACAAATATGTATCACTACATAGTATAAAACAAAGTCGCTTTTCCTGTCCCTATGTCCCTATGTATGCTTAAATCTTTAAACCTACGCAACGGATTTTGATGCGGTTTTTTGTGTAGATAGAGTGATTCAAGAGAAAGATTTTAGTATATAATTTATTAGGTTTTAGACAAAGTAGGCGAAGCCGCGGGCGGAAAGCTAGTCGCCTATAAATATTTTGAAATAAATTGTGTCTTTTAGCACTCATTTACATCAGAGCTTATGCATTAAAACCTGGTGAAATAAACACAAATATAACACATATATAAATATACACAAATATGTTAACCACATATAGATAAGCCTCGTAATCGTTTCGTAGTCAATAAATCCTAAAATACAAAACACTCATGTCAATATTGCTCTTGTAAACGATCACACATAACACTTAATAGCAGACCATTAAAAATACGAGATTTTTGTTGTAAAACAACTAAAATCGTATACAATTTTATCCTGCATATGGATATTTTAGGGATAAATCGTAACAACATTATCCCTAATCCAAAATACAGGGCGTATGTGTTGATCTTGAGATATGGTAACAATTATAAAATACCGTGGGATCTCACGCGATTGTACTTATAGGGCTGTCAAAACTATTAAAAAGTCTGATAATATTAAGCTTTATCAATTATGATTAAAATTGTGTTCTCATACGTATGAAGATAAATTTGTAAACACTGCAGACTTAATTATTTGAAACCTAAATAGACATTCAAATATAACGTGTTAAATAAAAAAGACGTGTGGCACTCGGGGACTGCCGCGGTAAAGCTATTGCATAGCATGCCTTCAAGCCACACCTCCGTACCCGTCGGAGTGGGGAGCGTGAGGTTTTTTCGTTACGGAATTTCTCGATTCGATCCCCGCGCTCAAGGCCCGCGATAGAAGCTATGCAATAGCTTAATAAGGACAATATCTGCTGAACACGTTAATGATAATAGGAATAAATTTATGTTACATAACAATTGGTAATTTAAAAATAATCTATACTAATATTATAAAGAGGAAAGGTTTGTAATTATGTATGTACCTAAGTATGGTTTACACGCATAAACTACTGGACCGATTACAATGAAATTAAGCACGTACATATAGAGGGTAACTTGGATTAACACATAGGATAGGTTTTATCCCGAAAATCCCACGGGAACGGGAACTATGCGGCTTTTCTTTGAAAACGCGGGCGAAGCAGTGGGCGGAAAGCTAGTATGAACATAATTTGGTTATATAAAAACATCGTTAATAAATCCACATCGTCCTAATTAATCAAGACAAGGATAATACATGAGCATTACAGTTTCTCGTTATTAATCAATGACAAATTTTTACAAAACATTGTGGCAACCCTAGAGCGCGTATACAGATGCGAAGAAATTGGCCGGATTAGTGTGTGATGAATGTATGTATGTACCTTCATTGCTATGAAAGTATATGTAAGTCGCAATCTTAACGTCTTACAATAGTAAAATGCTGAAACAGTTGTTTTGAGAAAATTCTCATTTCCTTTGTCTCCGCTTGTCGCTTGGGCACTTTAGGGTTCCGCAGGTATTAAATTCTCGTTTTATGATCATTTTGAACTACAATTTGATGGAGTTTTTTTTACAGGGCTGGCAGTGTTGTGAATAGAAGAGCATGTTATAGATAATCGAAAATTATACATTAACTAGCTGTGCCCTGCGGTTTTACCCGCAGTTCTCCGCTCCTGTTGGTCTTAGCGTGATAGCATATAGCCTAAAGCCTTCCTAGATAAATGGGCTATCTAACACCTAAATAACTTTTCAAATCGGACCAGTAGTTCCTGAGATTAGCGCGTTCAAACAAACAAACTCTTCAGCTTTATAATATTAAGTATAGATTAAATAAAGAACACAATAAAAAATATAATATACTTAAATTTATTTAGAAATAAGATAAAGATATTTCTACGTAAAGTGAAAACAAAAACAAAGAAATCGTTAATAGAGAAAAGCGGATAACTTATTCCTAAATCTAATACTGTAATAATCATTTGGGACGCGAAGCGATGTAACTAAGAATTACCGATTTAATAGATTTTCCTCAACACAATGAATTACGCAAATAATTTAGGGCTAAACACATTTTGATGGGTTTTACTATAGACACGACATTAATTGACATTACAAACAAACAATATAATATTAATTGAAGCAATTATATTTAATCCGTGCTTGTGTAATTTTCTCTTGTCATAATATTGTTTTACCGTTTAAATTTGAAATCGTCAGTAGTTACGAAATGTTGTAAATTTTAATATACTTAAATGTTTACATTAAACAATAATTTATACTACAATACGAAGAAGATCAATTGAAAGGACTAACCAGGCTCTATATCTCCTAGATATAAAAATAAGTCGGGTTTTCCTTCCTGACGCTATAACTCCAGAACGCACGAACCGATTTCCACGGTTTTGCATTCGTTGGAAAGGTCTCGGGCTCCGTGAGGTTTATTGCAAAGAAAAGTTGTCTCTGGTGGCGAAACGGAGTTCGCCAGGTTTGCTAGTATTTAGTATAAGACGTTAAATCAAAGTTTAAACTTAATGTGTTACGTATTTATTTATGTTTAGGAAATGTATTAACTAGTTCAATTAATCCGATTTGTCAAGAAGATATTTTGATAAAAACGACCTATCAGTCATATTATTAGGATACTCGACACTGTATTTGTATTACGGTGCATTAACATCAAACGAACATAGAGCTAGAGCAAGAGCATTCTTTCGTGATCTTTTAGTGTTAATTCAGTGTTGTTCAGTATTAGAACATTGCATAGAATCTTTTCGAACGCGCTAAGAACAACGAAGGACTGCTCTACGCCTGTTTACACTATGGGAGTAAGATGTTTTTTAAAAAAGCCTATGTCACTCTCTGTCTTCCTAATTATCTCTAGTCTAGAAAGACAGGGCCTTATCTGTAGGAACTGCTTTCCGAACCGGTCGTAAATGGTAAATCTATCATATAGTAACTCAAAGGTGCTTTTAGAAAAAGTCTAATTGATTAAATGTTTGTGTTTGACAAACAAAGAAACAAACACACGTATTTATAATATCACAATAATATATCAAGGATGAGGATTAACTATTGAACATAGCGGTGATAAAGAAGTAATGTTGATTTATGCAAACACTGCGGTTAATTACAACACTAGGGAAACTCAATAGGACAATATATGACGTCACCACTCCACTTGATAATAATAGTTATGTCAAGAGAGTATTGGAGCAGGCATAATTTGAACGTTTTCACGTAGGTAATAGGAGCGAGAATTAATTGCATGTTGCGTGAGCTTTTTAAGGATGTATGGGATTACATATGTGTGTGTGTCTTTCCGTTTTGTTATGTTCAGCGCTGTAATTATCCGCTCTAGTCAATTTAAAAGGCTGGCTAATTGTCGCTGTCAATGTAAGTTCTGTTTTTAATGATCAATATTGATCTGCAGGTACGCCAAGAGCGCTTTTTAACCCGGCGTCATTGAGGTTGGGTCAAAATGACCCGACTTGTTTATAATTTACAATATCTTTGTAATTACGTGCACGATTGTGCTGTTCTTTGTAGTAGCTGGAGCTAATAATGTACATTAAACGTTTTGGAAGTGAAATCCTTTCGACGTCGAGTGTACTGGGAGCTACACGCGTGTATTTTCGAAAAAGGTAAATATGACCCATCCTCACAATTGATGTAACAATTTCGCGCCATGGCTAAGTTATCGATTTTTACTATTGTGTATGGTTTCTTGGTGTCTGCAAACATTTTTTTTGCTTGTTTCAGTGAATTTAATGTTTTTGTTTGTCCAACAGGTACTTATTATAAAATAGACCGTACTATTAACGGATAGAATAGAAAATATCACGTATGATGGCGGGTTTAGACTCTTGTCTGACTCAGACTTACCTTAATATGATGATGAAGTAGAAGAAGAGGATCATGTTAGAGTGCGGAGTGTGTTTCAAGCGGAGAAAAGCGAAAACCCAAATTCAATACCTTTTACAATAAAACTAAATATGGGGTTGCCGTCGCTGATGAACTTTGCGCCTCATATGATGTGAGTCGTAACTCCAAAAGGTGGCCACTGACAATTTTTATGCCATGTTGGACACACAAGAATTAATACACTTATAATACGTCGCATAAATAAAAACAAACCAAGCTATATGCGACGTAATTTTTTGAAAAACTTAGGTCTTGCTCTGGTCTTAGAACATTTGAAAATTCGCCAGGAATTGAATCGATAGCAACGACAAATGGGCAAAAGAATCAGAGAATTTATTGGTGGATCATCAGAGGAGCCACCTAAAATTCCCGCAAAAGATGTTAAGTGTGTCCGGAAATAAAAATAGTAAAACAAAACATTTTTGTCAAGCTTGCCCTAAATTTATTTGTCCTGAACGCATCATGGCTTTCTGTATTGATTTCATTTACAACGAAGATTCTTATTAGCTTTGTTAAAGTTTTTTTTCTAATATATTTAGACTTAAGTTTATAAAAATGCTATTTGTAACTAAAATTACTGGTTATTAGCGTAGTAATGACATGAAAACGTAAGAGGTCTATATTTTGTTCCTATTTTTATGAGTTTATGTCAAAGTTGATTAAAGTGAATAAAACGTTGGTTAATTATTATTTTTATTTTATATTATCAAAACCAGAATACCTATAACCTATAATAATAACACAGAAAACTAATTTTCTTAAAAAGTTCAAAAATAACAATTATAAAATATATGGGTAATATTGACCCACCTCAACGTTCGCGTATCTGTTTTCTACCACAATGACGCCGGGTTAATTACAAAAAATTACAAATTTTTCAATACTGTTTGAATGGTTGGATAAATGATTTGTTAAAAGTATTTTTCCGAAAAAAAGTGCTTAATATCGAAACTAATTAATCTTGACTAACAAAAAAGAGAATCCGCAATTTTTGGAAAAGTCGGTTATAAATGAAATTTACATACAGTAAAAAGACAGCAGCATGGTAAATAAGGCTTAAAATTAAACCCTTCATATGCTTCATAAACTCAAGTTTGTATTTGAAGCCTATCAAGTGCTTCAGAAAAATTAAAAGCCTCTAGTTAATTCCTTCATTCAATAATACGCTAATTGGAGTCCACTTTGAAGCTCAGGTGTCTATCGCAATTCCCTGTAAATTAAAACATTAAAACTAAATGGTTTTTCTAATGATTTCAAGTAGTTTAGCATTACCTACTACACTTACGCTTATACTATAAACTATTCTATACTAATATTATAAAGCTGAAGAGTTTGTTTGTTTTAACGCGCTAATCTCAGGAACTACTGGTCCGATTTGAAAAATTATTTCGGTGTTAGATAGCTCATTTATCGAGGAAATAGGACTCGACTCTAAGACCAATAGGAGCGAAACAATGCGGGGCACAGCTAGTTCTTATAGAAGACTGTAGTTTTAAAGATATCTTTTACTGTTGTTTCATTGAAATTGATTGTGAAATACTCTGTACCCACTTCTCCCATCTTGAACCATTTTCTTGCTAATTCCTAATATTTTTGGAGCATAGTCACATGTTTATCGTGTCAATAAACTTTGGGAAATGTAAAAAAGTAGAAATTACACATCTATGCCAATTTTCATCAACAGTTCATACATTTTCAAACTTCCGTATTTATAACTTTAGTAGAATCGTATTTATAATAATAGTAGAATGTCTCTTATTTGTCTATAGTTTTATATGTAGTACTTTATCAGAAACCCAATACATTGTAATTTACCTTTCAAACAAAACCTTTCCTAGATCACATTTACTGCACCAGCAACCAACAAAATTTTCAAGTTGCTAAAACAAAGAAATATACCCTGGAATTGTAAGCAATTTATAACGCGGAGCACCTCCGGGGAGTAATTTATAAGGGGTTAAATATTTGATTTTCCGCGAATACCAGGTACAGTGTAATTAGACGGATTCACCTGGAGGCCCGAGTAATTCCTTAATCCGTTGAGTTATTGTACCATCGCTTTGGTTGTAGCAAATTTTTCATTAAAGTTTTTCAACCGCACAATAATAATTTTTAGCAAAACTTAACCCGTCTTCAAATGGTCAAAACTGGAAAAAAATTAAATGGGATCGAAAAAAAACAATGGAATTTAGAAAGAAGGAAGTCTTTTTTAAGTCGGTTGAAAAGATTAGAGTTTTCGACTGATGAGCCGATTATGATGATTTTTTTATTTGATAACTTAATAAATATAATATAAAACAGATGTATTAAATAATTACTTTGTTTAACAAATATAATATGAAATAATTACTTTACAGGCTCGATTTAAGTACTACACTATACTGATGAGAATCAGTGCTCCTAATTAAGAATTAAGATTACAAGGCCAGATTTCTGGTAGAATTAAGGGCGGAACGGTTTATGGTCAGTAAAACACGCGCGATAAATAATGTCTTTAGATACTATGGCTTATATAAAGCATTGTTTTATTGATCGCTTACGCTAATCTTCTTAACTCTCTTAAACTTAATCATACATAATAAAAGTTTCAAATATCTGATTGTATTGTTAAATGTCTATTGAAAATTTCTTATTCCCGTACCTTAGACAGTAGTCCATCACTGGGAATCGAAATTTATTTAATGTTAATAACCTTTTTAAAGTAAAAATATAGCTGTAACTCATAACGGTGCATATTAGACTATTCCTCAAAAAGTAACCGTAATGTCAAGTTTGTAAATAAATAGAAATGCTGCTCTAAAAATAAAGATTGACCTCTTACACATATTCACTCGTGTGATAACTGGAGGTCTCCTTTAATCGGTTGCGCTAACGATTTATTCCAACCTGAAGGGAATTCAGGGCTGTTGGTTCCATAATAATTAAACAGGGGAGATACCATGATGTTTTAAAGCAGTATTATTTCCAGCGTCGGAAATAGTGGCACTAGAAGACCTATATATAGGTCTTCTAGCGCCTAAAGACCTATTACTATAATATATATTATATAGGTAAAGACCTGTCTTTTAGCTTCATACAGCTATAGCTCTATCATTTTTCCGCACTGGAATTAATACTGCTCTAAGACAGCATAGTGACTCCCTACATGCACACAAACGAAGAAGTATTTCAGCCAGTATTTGAGGAGCATTTCGGC
>CAJQZN010041605.1:53554-64163 GCA_907164685.1 Colias eurytheme
GAACAGAGTCATACTAGAACTATTGATACATATTTTTTTTTAATCCTTTCCGGTGACGTGCCGTGACGGTGACTGATGTGTGTGAGTGCACCCAAACGTTGTTAAACTAGTAAATGTCGTCACAACATAACTGGAGCTAATACCTCGGAATTCAAACTTGAGACTTGTAGATTGTCAGTTGGGCCCGAGCCAAATGCACTATAGGGACAAATTCGACATTTCTGCCATCAAGGTCAAACGTTTAGTACGCCTTATTTGGCTTCTGTTCTATGAACCCTCTTCACAATGGGCAGCGTTGGCCCAACAAATGATCGTCGATGTTTGCCACTATTACGGCGAAATTTTTCCAGTATTAGATAGTCGTTTTATCGAGGAAGGTTATAGGTTATATATCATCACCCTAAGACCTAAAGGAGCGCAGCGAGGTGGGTAAAACCACAGGGCACAGCTAGTAATTTAATATACCGATTTTTAAAACAGTTTCTACATAGAACAGGCAAGAAGATTTGACATTGTTTGATGGACAATCTTCTAAAAGTTTCACTTCCTACTCGTTACTTATACTTATATATTAGCTTTGTATAATACAATTTTCTCGACAACAGTAATGTTTAGGTACTCAACTGATTGTGATTTTTTCCGTAGGGAATCTATTCGAATTCAGGGTCTACACTACTATGATTTGCTTTTTTTGTATTACGTACCATACATATTTTATAATATGGTCTACTGTCGACTGTGGCGATGATATTGGATTTCCCGTTGCTAGAAATCATTTTAATTAATTTATTTGAATTCATTGATAAATCTCAAAACAATATAGATTCATGACCCGTATTTACAAACATTTCAGTATTGTATATAAATTAATAAAGTATCAACACTAAAACACTCATCCATATAATAAAATCACAAACATCAAACGCACATTCCAAGTATCAAATCCATTCGATCCATAATTCGTTTGGAATACAGTGCTCCATGTCAGCTGTCACTGTTCACATCGTTTATTAAGAGTTTAACAAGCTCAAAACTGTCAATAAGTTGAATGAAAGACGCTGTAATGGCAAAGAGAGCATTCACTTTATCATTAGAGCAGTGAAGTATTTTTAGGGATCCGCACGACAGTGAGCCATATTAATGAATCTGCTGATTATTTATGATTTATCGTTATTAGTTTTGTGTGCTGTAGATAAATGTTTGGGCAAATACATTAAATAATTAATAGCGTATTTATAAAAGTCTTCCAATACCTATTGTTTATGACGGCAATTTTTTTTTTATCGCTTAAGCAGGCACATGAGCTGGCGGGTCACCTGATGGAAAGTGATGCCCGCCGCCCATAAGAATTCGCGATATTAAGTTTCCTATAGGTAAATAAATACCAAATGTAGATTTTTTTACTTTTTCATGATCATTTTGTGTATGCTTTTACCTACTGGCTTATTATAATATATACTGTTTTGGTTTAAGCTCCGTTTGATTATTTTTCTTAAAAAAACATTGACAGAACTTACTCATACATTACCTATAATATAAACTTATGTTTAATCTCAGCAATTATATTATTAAACACACCAAACGTTTAATTTAATTAAACAGTCTTCTGAGACCATTAATATAAAATATGAACACTACGAGTCCGTATACAGCACCTTGTCGAACACCTACTTCATAATTTAACCGTATTATACCTACATTTATATGAAAAGCGGTACCTGTGTGTATTCCTAATGGAGCTATAGCACGGCTTAACATCTACTACAATACGTAACACGAATATACATATTATATCTATACTAATATTATAAAGCTGAAGAGTTTGTTTGTTTGAATGCGCTAATCGCGGGAACTACGGGTCCGATTTGAAAATTCTTTCAGTGTTAGATAGCCCATTTATCGAGGAATGCTATAGGCTATATATCATCTCGCAAGACCAACAGGAGCGGAGCACTGCGGGTATAACCGCGGGGCACAGCTAATTATTTAATATTTCATTGCGTTAGGTAAACAAGCGCGCGTGTGTATTTACCTAGCATACATTTGAATACATTATCTGAACAAACTTACACGAACTATTGTCGACGGTAAATACCCCCGGCAAATAACTTAATTTTACTTAGCGGAGTAAAGATCACACACGCATAGTTTGTGACTAGTGACGTAGTTTAGTTCAACCTTTAATATACCTCTAACAAACCTCTAAGCACATTACTACATAGTGTAAAACAAAGTCGCTTTCTCTGTCCCTGTATCCCTATGTATGCTTAAATCTTTAAAACGAGGCAGCGCATTTTGATGTGGTTTTTTTAATAGATAGAGTGATTCTCGAGGAAGGTTTTAGTATATAATTTATTAGATTTTAAACAAAGCGGGTGAAACCTGGACGGAAAGCTAGTAAGTGTATAAGCAGAAAATTTTACAACAAAATAATTTCCTTATTGTATTTTAAAAATGAAATCAAAAAGACATCGCTCCCGTTCATTTATAATTTCCGATAGATTTCTTTGGCCTCGCCTCCGCTCTTCCATTTCAATTTTATTCAACGACTTCGCGCCAAAAATTCTTAACCGCCAATTTAGTTTTAAAGGCGATGAATTTAACTGAATAATTATATGATAGTGCATTATTTTAGATCCTTATAAGTTAAATTTAAAGTGATTACGATATTTGATTAGTTGGATACATTGAAAGTTTCTTTAGTTGCTTGTCTGCTTATCAAAATTAAATTTCTGTTAGCTGTCAGTCATGTTTTTATGAGCCGATTTAATCCTTTGTGGTCATGCTAAGAACAACCTTATCGATTTTAATGGTCCTATTTGTTCCTTTACTTGCAGAAGATATTACTACCTTTGGAAGAAGTCGTTTAGTCGGCTCGTTTTAAATACAAATGGTCATAATGTCATGTGTCCTGGCAAATCCGGCAGGCAATTTGTTTGCAGATAGATGGCCAGACTGTCAGCATGTTTGCATTGCCTGAACGTGATTTATGAGCGCTTGTTGATTGCAATGTATCCTTTGTTTTTACGGTAACTATGTTGTTCACTTTGGTTCTGTTAGGGTCTATGGTCTATTAGATGAATGTATCAATGATCTTGATGTATTAGTTTGTGATGTGATTCACGTCGTTTACTGTATAATTGAAGCAAGGAACGAGCAGTTTATCTTTATAGATAATTTAGCGTGATGTGATCTGTTTTTAAGGTTTTTTCAGAATCATTATAATAAAAAGTTGATAACATTATTGATATTTACAGTTCTTCTTCGTGTTGATATACACGAGATCTAAACGAGATGATATATAGCCTATAAGCCTTCTTCGATAAAGGAAGACCGAAAGATTTCTAACACCGAAAGAATTTTTCAAATCGGACCAGTAGTTCCCGAGATTAGCCCGTTCAAACAACAAAAAAACTCTTCACCTTTATAATATTGGTATAGATTTGCCTGACCATATTTCGAATAAGCGATAAAATAGAGTAAATCTTCCTTCATAGCAGCGTAACTAATATAAAATCTATTACCAATACATGTCAAGTGCTACCAATAACAGTGACCGTATTACATAAATTAATTAACTTGTATCATGAATAATTACGTCTTACTTACTCACACCTTAGATAATATCCGAATTATATGAGCATTGTGTTCCCAACAATACCTATTATGCTATCAACGGTGATCTAAATTGAAATTTCTATTATATTGGAATATACACTACCGGTTGACCGTTATAATGATGTGGGTTGGACAAGTAGCAAGCAATATAATGAAAAAATACACTTTTTTATTTTACATGAGTATTTTTTGATTACGAAAAAACGGCACGAAATCTATATAATAAAATATATGAATTGCTAAATGTGTTGGTAAGCGCAAATCTCGAGAACGGTTGAACCGATTTCGTTAATTCTTTTTTTTATAATATGTATACCTTGAAGTACGTAGAAAGTTCGAAAACGTAAGTAATGTACCATGGGCGAAGCCGGGGCGAACCGCTAGTTTAGAATAGATTTTCTTATTGGCAGCTACAATTCGAATCGGTGGAAATATTATCTAATGCATGATGTAAACGCTTTATAAGAGTTCAATAGATTATGGGTTCAATTTCAGTTAAGTTCTCCATTGTTTAAAAAATAAACAATGTACCTATTTATTTTGTGTAGTAGGATGATATTAAAATACAAATGATCTAGGTGGTATATTTTCCAAATAGAGTAACTTGCGAACTTCATTTATTTACCATTAATCCGAAGTATTCCGAACTTTCATTTATTTATTTATATTTATTTTTTTTCGAACTTTTTATTCCACTAGTAACAAGTTTCAAAGAATGACAGTAACTTACCATTCAAACTCAACGTGACTTCACCTTATAAAAGATTAAAATATGTAAATAGCTCTCAACAATCCATTACAAACTGCACTCGCTATTTCTTCCTTCAACTCCAGAAAGGTTAACTTTGGAACAATGCTTTAAAACTATAGCGAAGTTGACGTCACCGATAAGGCTAACGGCGAATTTACATCAAACGAACATAGAGCTAGAGCTAGAGCATTCTTTCGTGATCTTTTAGTGTAACGAACACTCGTATTCAGCGTTGTTTCAGTATTAGAACATTGCATAGAATCTTTTCAAACGCACTTAGAACAACGGAAGAATGTTCTACGCCTGTTTACACTTAAGCCGGTTATTCACGTGCAGGGACAATATTTGAACAATCTCGGTTGTTTTCTAAAATACAATTGTTTTGATTGTAATTTGTAACTTGCATATGGGAAGGGACATTTCCTGAAATAAAACAATTTTATTTTATTTTATTTTATTTATTTATTTATTTTAAATTGCCCCTGCTCGCCTATACACATCACAATTAAGGAGCCAATGAAGGATGTAATTCCAATATTGCCCCTGCGGCAGACACGTGCAGAGTAGCCGGCATAAGATAATTTGACATAGTGAGGTTAGAGCTTTCGCTCGTTTAATGTAAATGCACTGTTAGAGAGCATTAATTCGACGCCAAAATAAACGGCCATTCCTTACAACGATTTGTCTCCGTCTGTCCGTGTGGCTGAAGAATGTCCACTTAAGGAGTTGAGATTTCAAACAAAACTATTTAAATAAAACCCGATTGTGAAGGGTTGATTGATGCAAAGCGTGATTCGTCATTATGGTGATTAATGCAATTGGAATAGGGTTTATATTTCTCTATTATATTAGTAGAGCAATTGAGTTGTTTTTAATAATCTATATAAAAATGAATCCCAAAATGTGTTGGTAAGCGCATAACTTGAGAACGGCTGAACCGATTTCGTTAATTCTTTTTTTATTATATTCCTTGAAGTACGAGGATGGTTCTTATGTAGAGAAAACGTAAATATGTACCACGGGCGAAGCCGGGGCGGACTGCTAGTTGCCTATAATTTTATTGGAAGAGTAAATAAAATTAATGGTATGCGAGATAATGATTACATAATGCTATCCCATTTCATTTATATACTTATAAATTATCTATACTAATATTATAAAGCTGAAGAGTTTGTTTGTTTGTTTGAACGCGCTAATCTCAGGAACTTCTGGTCGGATTTGAAAAATTCTCTCGATGTTAGATAGCCCATTTATCGAGGAATGCTATAGGCTATATATCTTCACGCTAAGACCAACAGGAGCGGAGCCACACAGCCAAACCGCGGGGCGCAGCTAGTGTTGTGATATTTTTATTAATGACCGGATTGCTTATTATTTTTCATTACTAATTTAATATCTAAGCTCACTCTGAAATAGCAATTGCTTGAGTATATACCTTACTATGAACTACAGTCTACAATACAACAAAAAAATGAATCTAAAAACACACTTTTTCTGATCTAATAGCTTACAAATACATATATCTTATAAATATAAAAATGAATCGCAAAATGTGTTGGTAAGCGCATAACTCGAGAACGGCTGAAGCGATTTCGATAATTCTTTTTTTATTATATTCCTTGAAGTACGAGGATGGTTGTTATGTAGAGAAAACGTAAACATGTACCACGGGCGAAGCCGGGGCGGACCGCTAGTTTACAATATAAATTGTATGAAGCATAACTTAATAATAAAATTTCTTTTATTTTTATCCTTCATTCATAATAGTAGAATATTTGCCTGAAAAATATCATAGAAATCATTAAACAACGAAAAACTCTATCGAAGGGCATTTAACTATAATGATCCCATTTTGTCAAGCCTTTGACATAAAGGAGTACAATTATTCGCTATTTTGAATGTCCTTATATTCTGTTTGAAGTTTATCCTGCTCTAACGACTGTAAAACAAAAGAGACGGATGATTTTAATAAAATTAGGTAACGGAAGACAAATGCAAGATTTGGAATCGGCAGTAGATATGAAAGGTCATTTAAATAAATATTTATCTTAATTAATATAAATAAAACAACATGAAAAATTTGTTTGCTAATCGTAAAACTCGAGAACGGCTCAACCAATTCTGAATTTTTTTAAGGCACAAGGTTCTTAAGCTATTCTTAAGCTTAAGAAAAAAAAGTTAAAATCAGCTGTTAATAAAATTGATATTATAGAGTGTGTGTGAAGTCCCGTGTCCCCGTAGTGGGGTAGGGGGCAGATGCATTATTCATACATCTGTTTCACTGATCGATTTTTCTTTAGGGACAAGTAGGTGATCAGACTTCTGTGTCCTGCCAGACCGAGACATTTTTTTTTTCGTCTCCACCGGGAATCGAACCCAGAACCCCTCGGTTCTACGCTCACGCGTCAACCACTGTACCGAGGAGGCGGTCCTAGCGTATATTATAGAAGAATATATAAAACGTTTTGCTACCGATATTTATTCAACTCTCTTATTATAAAGATAAAATATATCAATTTATGTTATTATATAAATAATAGTCTCGTTTACTTTTGCAAGAAGTTAACTCTAGTTTGCTCTTTGACGTGCAGCCGTTGCCAAATTTCTCTTGATCGATTAAGTACTATTTGATTGAGTCGGAGTAAGATTTGATTAATTAATCGCCTTTTGTATAATTTTGCAATTCAATTTAATCATTTTAACTCAGAAAATGTTAACATTACCATAGATGAAAAATAGCCATAGTTTAAGTGAAATAAAACCATAATAATTTGCGTAGAACTGCCGGAAACTATTAATTATACGTATATTATACGTAATTATTATGAATACAAGCAATAATTTTAATGAGCGTATTACAATCCATACTAATATTATAAATGCGACAGTAACTCTGTCTGTCTGGCTGTTACTCAATCACGCCTAAACTACTGAACCAATTTTCATAAAATTTGGTATGGAGATATTTTGATACCCGAGAAAGGACATAGGCTACTTTTTATCCCGGTAAAATGACGCAATCCCGGAAATCCCACGGGAACGGGAACTATGCGGGTTTTTCTTTGATGCGCGGGCGAAGCCGCAGTCGGAAACCTAGTCTGCTATATTTTACGTTAAAATTATTAGTAATCGAAAAAATCAATATGTTGCTAGTAAGTATGTTGTAGTAGTTGCATTAATATTGTCTATCTTTAAATGCATTCTTATCAACTTCAAAATCAATACAAAAAGTTCCAGAACGATCTAGAAGCATCTATTTGAATCCATTACATCCATCCATAGTCCATAGGTACTACAGAATCATGTGTCCAGACGTATTTACTACAGGATCCCTCCAATAAAATGGCCGAAACATAAAGGTCTACATTTCTACAGTATATTGCACACGAAATGAATGAATATTTTGACATACGGGTTTTCGGGAGCCATAAATCTGCTATAGAGGAAATTCGCAGGGTTAGCTTGTCAACCGGCCCTGCACTGTATCAATTATTTATAAGACAAGTTCTATATTCCCTTGCTTGTTAGTAAGGTTACCCGACTGCGACAGGAAGGTTATGTTTTTCGAGTGAATGTATGTATGTATATTGTTTTGGCAGATCCAGAAGCCTAAATAGCTTGTCGTATTTTTAAGTGACCAATGTCAATAGCTAAATAGTAATTAGGTACTTATAATAGTAAAACTTACAGTCAGCTTTTTTGTTTCATAATAATAAGTACCTATATATTGTTGTTTGCAAGATGAGTAAATAGTAGTAAGTAGGTATACTTACTACGTCATTTATGAGTTTGAAAAACAAATTCAACGTCTTTCTTCCTAATCATTAGTCTTATAAGACCTAGTTGTTAGAAATATTCTTCCTCTTATAAACTGGAATCTCTTAGCAGAGCAATTACCTTTTTACCAGACAGCGATTAATTTAAAACGTTCCCAAAAACGTATTTTCTCAATTCTGAAATGCATTTCTTATTTTCCATTACGTATTTATTATCATTTTAAATTTTAAATATTAAATGCGAGTAAATTATGCACTCGGATATGAAAAGAAAATTTTAATCATATCGTATTTGATTTACTTTAACTTATAAAATAAAATAATATAAATAACAGATTTTCGATTCAGCTTAACGAGCTGTTGTATGTATAAGTACTAGCTTTCCGCCCGCGGCTTTGTCTAAAACCTAATAAATTATATACTTAAACCTTCCTCTTGAATCACTCTATCTATTATTAAAAACCGCATCTAAATCTGTTGCGTAGTTTTAAAAATTTAAGCATACATAAGGACATAGGGACAGAAAAAGCGACTTTGTTTTATACTATGTAGTGATATATTAATTGAAGTAATCCTGATAAATTAATCTCACAAGGCTTCTAGGTACTTAAATACGTTATAATATAATACATTTACCTTAGTGAATAGACTGTATGTTCACTTTTAGTTTGTCCATAATAAACATATTTATGTTAACATTTGTTTATCAAAATATATTCAGAGTTTTCAGATTTTATTTTGAATAACATAAAAAGATCTCTACCATGTCGTATTAACTTGATTTTCGTGTTAATTTTAATTCTGATTCTGATTCAAATACTACTACTATTTAGAAATTAAAGACCTTTTAACGGATTTTAAACGCGATTTATTAATTATATTATTTTCCCGACGTTTCGAACACTTTGCAGCGAGCGTGGTCACGGGCAGACAAAAATAAATCTTTAATTCCTAAATGTTAGTGATTTTCGCGTAAAATCTAACACTACTCGCGTAAAATCTAACAATAGAAAATACTACTACTATTCCTCAATAATTTGTTGACACTCCAACCAAAAAACAATTTTTTGCACACCATACTTTAACGTCAAAAATAAAAGCCGCGCTGAAACGTATTCTACAGGGGACCCCAAAAACACGATTCATTAGATAAAAAGCTCCACAAAGCGGGACGCGTACAACAAACGTCACTTATTTCTTTTGTTGCAGACCTTACTCAGCGCAACATAAACCCCCTTTTTATTGAAATAGGGTCCTTTTATGCTGACGTTACAGTAAAGATTTATTGAATACACACGATGTGATGATTTTTAAAGCTTGTATCTGTATCGATTTTATTTGTGTTTAGTGTTTTTCTTTTGAAAATGAGAGAATTTTTATTGTAGCAATATCATCCGATACCTCCAAGTTCTGTGTTATTTTCCTGCCTTTCTTTATAAGTTGAATGGGAAGAAATAAAGAATACAAAGTATACATGACATGGAACCTTTTTAACCTAGAGCTTTTTTCACTACTAAGATTTAGTAGATTTTACTGTCCGTCTGTTTGTCGCGACTAAATTATCTGCAACGACTCGACTGATTCTTATGTAACTTTAACTACCGATAGTTTATTTTATTACGACATTTATATTTAACTCTGACAAATCACTGCTTTCAGTTAGTAATTAATAATAATTCGATACAATCGTACGTAAATCTATATATATTTGAAACCCGTTTCGCGTTGTCACGGCATCACGTGTGAACGGCTGGACCGATTTCGATAATTCTTTTTTTATTATATTCCTTGAAGCGAACCACGGGCGAAGCCGGGGCGGACCGCTAGTATTAAATAAATGTTTATAAGTAAAAATATAATACGTTAAAACCTGCTAAGTTCAATTAACTGTTTTTAAAAATAGATAGTATTGTATTTAACGACAAAAGTCAATTTGTGCGGGCGGTCGTCTCGCATCGCCGGTCCCATCGTCGGCAGTTCATTCATTCCGTATATACAAAAGTACATACATACATAGTCCTTTGAAATATTGTATGCTGGTTTCGACCTATGTCATTGTTACTGGATAAAATGTTGTTTTTCGTATTTTTGCTTTCTGTAAAAATAGTTTTTGGTTTCAAAAGAACTATTGAGTGTTATTTTAACAGTTGTTATTTTAAAAGTAGGCATAGACTGCTTTTTCTTTGAATCCAAGAAATAAAATACTGTTTTGAAGTGAAACTTCTTTAGGCGCGTTGAGAGTAAAATCTCAAGGTCGCAACATGGCAATACCGTCACGTCATGGAGTAAGGCGACGATTTTGGTATCTTAGAATCCTGCCAAAGAAGTTTCACTTCTGACACGTGTGCTCGGCACACAAGCTCTTTTTGAAACTTATGTTCTTCGAAATAGTTATTTGATACTTTTGTTTCTTGTTTCAAAAATAATCATCACATTTAATTTTATTAATTCTAAAACTACATCT
>CAJQZN010041606.1:0-49823 GCA_907164685.1 Colias eurytheme
ATATTTCTTTAAAACTAAAGTAAGCTCATAAATTTTCTTATAATATAATTTTTTTGAAGTTCCAAAAATGTTTATTTTTCGTTTGAGAAATACGAAATAAAATATAAACTTGTATTGAGAACTTGAACTTCCCAAGTTCATCCGGGGAAATCCCCATACGGGGAAAATGATTTGTTTACTCCAAAATTGATCCGAGGTGTTTTAATTTTTTCTTCTAGTCATTTTCAACGTAGCGGCGTGTTGTTTGATTATTAATTTTGTAACTTAAATACAGGATGTTGGTTTTATATTCTGATCTTACAGACGCGCTGACAAATTTAGTCCGCCATTTCTAGTTTAGTCTACCAACTCTAAGTACCAATTTTAAAACGAATGGATTATCATCACATCATCAAAACTCAGATGTAATGGAAGATCACAATAACATAGAAAATTCAGTGGGTGTTGAGAACTAAACAAACAGAAGTAACAGAGACGCGAAGAATAAAAAAAGAGGACGAAAACGATAATTCGTTGATGCTTTCCCTTTTCGACGTATTGTTAGGGTACATCACCAATCTGCAAAAAACAAAACTGATGATTCCCAATTGCTGATTAAAAATGAAAAACAAATAATCGACAACAGTGGTGAAAATTTGCTGATCACAATGAAACATCCTTCAGTGGTAGCAGATTTACTCATTTCAAATGTATCGGTGAACAGCGTAAAGGAGAGGAGGACAGGAAAACATTATGAATGTGGATGGTGGATTGTATACAGGGTGTAATCGATAAGTATGTGCAGGCGATTATGACGTTATTATTGCAGGTATCAAAAAACTTAAAACTGATATCGAAATTACTTTACCTAATGAGCAAAATGACAATAATAACTTTTTAAAAGTATAACGAGAAATATCTAAAAAATTTACTTTATACACTCCCATATCAAAAAGGGAAAATGGGACTAGTAGAAGTTAAATATCTAATTCCGGCAAAAGACAATAATGCGGAAGATGCGGTTAAAAAAAATTTAATATTTGAAATACAATGCAAAAAATAACACTTTTGTCATAGATAAGAATCATGACTATTTTTTCCAAATTCAGGGACGACTAAACGTTGCAGAAGCAGAAGTCTGCTTATTTGCTGTATGGACTGGAGTGAATCATTCGTTAAAAATAGAATATATAAAAAAGTATGTAACGTTTAGGCAAAATAAAATGATGGACCATTATCAAGATTTTACATAAATTGCCTACTGTCAGAATTGATTGATTCGAGACTTCAGCATTCGATGCCCATCAAGGACCCATCCTATATCATTCAAGCGATTGAAAAAAAAGAGATAAATCCAGTGCAACCGATAAAGCATCAGAATGCTAGCAAAAGATTTATTAGGTTTATAAATATAAATCTATATATTAGATATACATAATATAATAAATCTGTAGAAGACGCGAAGACTGACATCCGCGCGGACGGAGTCGCGGGCGGAAGCTAGTCAGAAATAAATATCTTTTGTTTTCATTTGCGTATTTTTCTATTTTATAATTTTTTAACACAAACATTACATTTTTTTTATTATATACAAAATTTGTTTATCCGTTTTATTAGTTAAACTGAACAACTTTCACTAAGAAACTTAGGTCGAAAAAAATGTATAGAGTTATGCATTTTGTATGGAAAGCTTATTTTTTTTTATATTTCGTCCAAATTTCTTTGTAAAAGTTGATCAGATAAATAAACATGAAGTTGAAGATATCAATAGAAAGTATTCGCAAATTTTGTGTACTGATAAAAAAATCACCCGGTGTAATTTTCACGAAAATTGTTTCAAATTGTCATTTTTGGTACTTATTACGAATATTAAATTATACGAATGATTTAATTTTTAAAAATTAAGTGGAGCAACTTTCCCTTAGTACATTTGTATTATTTACATATAGGATGACAGGATGCATTTGTTTGCACTACTAGACCAAGCCCTTAACAATTAGAGTTTTACAATTCCGCGTGCCACGAACGTTCTCGTCGACTATAGTCTATAATATACTCTATAGTCTATTAATACTAATAATTAATAATAACAATGGTTTTACCTGGAAATTGTGACGTATGCTCGGTGGTGAAGCGTCGTTGATGACCTGTCCCGGGTTCAACACGTACACATAGGCTGATATCGATACTTGTTCGTTACCTGTTGAATATTAAGTACATATTTATTTAGATACTAGCTGTGCCCCGCGGTTATACCCGGCGTTGCTCCGCTCCTGTTGGTCTTAGCGTGATGATATATAGCCTATAGCCTTCCTCGATAAATGGGCTATCTAACACTGAAATAATTTTTCAAATCGGACCAGTAGTTCCTGAGATTAGCGCGTTCAAACAAACAAACTCTTCAGCTTTATAATATAAGTATTAGTATAGATATATATGTTTACCAAAATGTGTTTACAATGATGTATTTTATGTATACTAATAATAAAACGGATGAGTTTGTTCGTTTGATTGAACACGCTAATCACGGGTTATTTCAAAAATTATTTCACTGTTAGATAGTCCATTTATCGAGGCTATAGGCTATATATCATCACGCGACCCAATAAGAGCAGAGCGGCGGATGATGATTACGATAGTGACGACGATGATGATGATGATGATGATACTCACCATAAGCTGTGAAAGTGATAAGGTCCCTTGCCCCCGGTTGTGCCGTGGCCGTTATCACTAAACTCACGATGACGGTCACGGTTTGCCCCGAAGCGACGGATTGCCTGTAAACGGTGTTATCAGTGTGAAGAGTTTTATAAAAATCGGTTTAGCTGTTTACGTGTGATTGTAAAATATACTTCTATTTTTTTTAAGGGAAATGGGAGAAAGGTTTAATAATTTATCTTCATGAAATAATATAAATTGTAATAAAATAATACAAATTATGTAAATGAAAATCGGAAACGTTATTTTCACATGATTATAGGCTATCAAGGTGTAACGAGAACCTAAAAGTTGATCTGTTGCGCAAACTGTATTCAATTAAATGTAGTAATTTTGTAGGTGAGTGACAAAACAAAAAAAAAAAATATTAAAAGAGAGACTAAGCAAAAATTATTCCGACATTTGACTATGGGCCGATTTTTCAATCCTTGGTTAAAATTTATCCGTCCAACTAAGTATTACACGAACATTTTAAAATGTCACCTGTAAACTGTCAAATACGGACAATTAGAATACATTTTTTGAAATGGTAGTTTAATACGTTATTCTATGAATAAGTTTTAACCAACGATTGAAAAAATCAGCCCTAAAAGTATTAAAATTGCAATACTCACGCAGTAGGTTCGATTCCCGTAAGAAACCGTAGTTCGCCCACCGCACCAAAGTTGAATCTCACCGTCTGCTCTCTATAATTCGTGACTTCGAAATATAACTGAAAAACAAATTTTATTGTAATTGGTTACTGTATAATAAATTCAAGTGCAATTATTGAATGCAATAAATTAAGTGCGTTATTTGCCCTTCAAGAATTGTTCGCAACTGTTTTCATATAATACAAGTAAAAAATTAAACGCAAATATTGAATGCAAGTCTTGACAAAAATAGTTGCAAATTTCTTCTGTTTAGACCAATACAATAATGTTTATTTAACACTATTATAATAAAAAAGAGCCTGTGAAGCACCAAAATATGTGTCACACAGTAATACACAGGACTGTCACAGACGAAAAATGTTGTATGGTTTTATGAAACCACGGTAAAAGTGAAACTGTTCGAACGGATCCGAACACTGCTTTGTGTAGCGCATGTCGCGTGACGGTCGATACACGCGACATGCGCTACACAGACCAAAAAGTTTGAGACGATGTAATAAAAGTTTCACTTTAATAAAACTCCAAAAATGGCTCTGACCATTGTATGAAATGTAAGAAAGATACACACGCTACTGAAAAAGAGCGTGTATGCCGAGCACACGTGTCAGAAGTGAAACTTCTTTGGCAAGATTCACGATGACGTGACGGTATTGCCATGACGCGACGTTGAAATTTTACTCTCAACGCGCCAAAAGAAGATTCACTTCAATATTATTATAATCTTACCTGTAGTCTGTCACCGGGCGTGCCATACAATCTGGTACTCAGACCAATTTGCACTGATGTTAGAACCGATCCACTCTGGTTCACAACCTGCAATTGAATATTATCATTTAATAGGGCAATGGTATTTTGTTCTTGTCGAGAGCTTTCACAAAGAAGTAGACTTCTTTAAGCAACGGTCTTAAAGGATGTTGTTCAAGGAATTCTGAAATTCTGTCATCGTTGCAGGAATAAACGTCCCATTCTGACACTAGGATAATGGTTCAAAAATATTAAAAAATAATAATAATAATAAGAGAGCTATATTAAATACCTGTCGTATTGTGCGAAAATTTCTTAGGGATAGCGAAACTACTGTAACCGATATTTAAATCAAACCGTAAGTTACCTAGGGTCTCTTGGCTAAATAGCCCGCGCCCCTAGCAAACAAACCCCTGAAAAGGGAGAAATAAAAGAAAAGGAACAAAGAATAATAAGAGATGTAAACGATAAGATAATAAACGTGCTATGAATGAATTAACGACTGTAATTGATATTTATGTAATACATTTTATGCTTTAAATATGAATGTATGTAATAGTAGTATTAGGATCGAGCAGACTAGGATTAATTTAAATCATTCAAAACGTCTATTTTCTAATAAATAAAGTGTTCCATAACATCGCTTTCTCTATAAAAAACTCAATAAGAATTCATTCATTCTCACCTGTGACGTAGCCCTGCCAAACGGCAGAACATTGCTATCATTCAACTCCATCCGATTTAACAGTACAGAGTTAAGATCTTCCACGATTTCCAAATCATTCGGTGATTCCGGGAAGACGATAGATGCGGATCTGCCTAGTCTTACTTCTGCGTGCTTCTGGATAGGTCTGGAGAGACGGGTGAAGGGTTCTCCTGGAAATATGTATATGATAAGGTAGGGTTAGTAGAAAGAAAAAAGAAAAACAAATGGACTAAAATATGCAGAAGAAAAAGAATCTATGTTCGTCTGCAAATCGAACAGCACTTTACTGTTCAATAATAAACTCTCCGCTAAGGTAACAAGGTCTAACCTTTAATATCCCGCCCGAATATCTTCACGTACACATTAGAGTTGGCGACGTTGGGTATCTGCAGCTCGGCTTGAATGTCTGCGTTTTGGCTTGATTCATCTACGTCAGATGTTGGCTGGTAGCTGTAAATTTAGTTAAGATGATCAAAGATTGGTTGAAAGAAGAGGGTATATGTGGAATGGTCGATAAAATTATAAATTGTCAAATGACCATAACCACGTTATGGTTTTAGGGGATAAGAAAGATGTACATAAATTTGAAGATAGAAGGAACTTATAAATTACGGTGGAAATAGTGATTATAGATAGAAAAGGATTCTTCGAAATGAAATTAACAAAAGATAAAATTTAGTTTCACTGTCTACTATATAAAAATAAGTCGGGTTTTCCTTCCTGACGCTATAACTCCAGAACGCACGAACCGATTTCCACGGTTATACATTCGTTGGAAAGGTCTCGGGCTCCGTGAGGTTTATAGCAAAGAAAAGGTGTCTCTGGTGGCGAAACGGAGTTCGCCGAGCATGTATAAGAAGAGTTAGAATTGGACTGAAAACTATACAAATATTTTCATAGTATCGAAATAAATACAATATAGATAAGAGTACATAATACCTATACTAAAAGCTAGTTTAATCTTTACCAATATGTCTGGTTCCACTATTACTATAACTTACTTAAATGGTAGTTTTGCCAGTTCTGAGCCATATTCGTCGACCAGTATAGTGTCACGCACGCTCGCCACTGGCCCGAATATCTTCAGTTTTAACATGTCTGGAAGAATAAATGTATTTTAATATGTATTAGACCGGGAGATACTGACACAAAATTTCGAGTCATTTGTAACAAGGATGGCGGTTCTACAGGGGTCTTAGTACGCAATGACAAAAAGAAAAATGATGGTGTGAACGCTGGTACCGGTGGCTTAGTCGCGTGGGCGTTTGTCGAACTCGTCGGAAAAATAGCGAAAGTCAAACGATTTGTAACACAAAAATTTTAGAATTTACCGATAGCCCATAAAAAAGTAGTAGGCGGTAGTGTCATGCCATACTTTTCCGGTGTGACTTACAGCCCGCCATACCGACGCGAATGTGTTGATTTAAATAAAACAATCATTCAACCATTTGTACCAGGCTAACTTTTGCACAGGTAACTATCGTCGTGCAGCCATTTACGAAAATCGCCATGCCATACTTTTTGGACGATTCCAAATGGTCGCCATACCGCCGAAAATCTGCAAAAAATTTTTATTTCGCCAAACTTTTTGTACCAGTATTGCATTTGGATTTTTGGAGAGTATATTTGATAAAATGTGACCATTATTATATTTGCCATACTTCTAGTAGGGGGAAAAAGTGCTGTCATACTTGAAAACTTAATTTATTATTAATTTATATAAGTGAAGATTTCCAACACATAGATCTTTGAAATTTTGTATTTATATTTGTTGATCCTCAAACTTACAGGAAAAATAAGTGCCATACTGTTACAAATCGTTTGACTTTCGCTATTTTCCGACGAGTTCGACTAACGCCCACGCGACTAAGCCGCCGGTACCAGCGTTCACGCCATCGTTTTTCTTTTTGTCATTGCATACTAAGACCCCTGTAGAACCGCCATCCTGTTACAAATGACTCGAAATTTTGTGTCAGTATCTCCCGGTCTATATCTTTGAGGTGTCGTTGTAATTATCAGAATTGTGGTAGTGACATATATACTTAAAGTCAAAATTTTTATTTATAAAATTTAAAGAGTCGCCTTTTTATTTTCAAGTTAATAATAATCCTTATGTCTATGAAAATGTTCCCAATGTAAATATAAAAGCAAACATAAATACACTGGAAAAACATAACCCTCCGTTCTGCGCAGTCGGGTAAAAATTACCAATGTTTTCGTCTCGAGTAAGGAAGTGACCGTTATGTCTAACCAAGATATCTATATCTAAGGTTATCAAGGGTTCATAGATACGTCATTATAATTCTTAGATCCCATTGAAACAGTATGAGAAAATAATGTATGGACATGTTCACAGATAATTAATAAAAAATGATTGGTTTATAAATGCTTATGGCATTCAAAAATCGTGTAGCAGAAGCTGGTGAAAGAATTCACAGAATTGATCAAATAGTTTCTGAGTTTATCAAACAAACTTGCAATCAAATCTTTATTCTCTAAATAAGGGCCGATTTTTCAATGCTTGGATAAAACTTATCCGTCCAATAAAGTATTACACGATAATATTAAAATGTCACGTAAACTGTCAAATACGGGCAATTAGAATATTTTTTTAAGGGCTGATTTTTCAATCCTTGGTTAAAACTTATTCGTCGAATAATGTATAAAACTACCATTTTAGGGCCGATTTTTCAATGCTTGGATAAAACTTATCCGTCCAGTAAAGTATTACACGATAATATTAAAATTTCACGTAAACTGTCAAATACGGGCAATTAGAATATGTTTTTAAAATGGTAGTTTTATACTTTATTCTACGAATAAGTTTTATCCAAGCATTGAAAAATCGGCCCTTAAAAACGTATTCTAATTGTCCGTATTTGACAGTTTACGTGACATTTAAAATATATTATCGTGTGATACTTTATTGGACGGATAAGTTTTAACCAAGCATTGAAAAATCGGCCCTAAATGGTAGTTTTATATATTATTCGACGAATAAGTTTTAACCAAGGAATGAAAAATCAGCCCTTAATAGTTTAATTTGACAGTTGACACAAGATGCGGCTAGTGGCATAAAATTCGGCTGTCTCTCTCCCGCGCTCTACTGCACGCACGTACAATGATGGAACACACTCGACAAGCCCACATTGTGCTGCGGGAACACGGTATACGCAGCCGAGCGATGCGGGGACACCATACTCTGATATACCGAAGAGAAGACACATAATAAATGAAATAAAAATTCTTTTATTGCGTGAATTTCAATATTACTTGGACAAACGATATATGTACATATAAAAGTTGTGTATCGTTACAATTACACTACTACCTACTTATACCTAAATCTATGATTCATTAAATTTAATTAATGAATTAGATAACGCTGATATGGAAACAATACAAACAACGCGACTTTGCTTGCATTTATAAGCGATTTATAAATCGAATCACTTAGTTCACAGTGTACACAACAATTATTACTCATATAAAAAAAGTATTTTTTCTTTCTTTCATGTCATGTCATGAACATGTCATGGTGCACTACAAATAGTTAAATTATGATAGCATGAAACTAGGTACTTCTATTTTGATTAATTCATAGGATTTCATAGATGAAGGAATTTTTCAGTACTTGAATTGATTCCCCCCTAATTTAATTACCACATAGCCGAACAACAGTCAATATAACGCAACGCAATCAATGATTAAAACTATTAACGAACCAACAGAAATTTATTTACATTTCATTCACAACAACACTATCGCTATTAGGTCAAGATAATAAATGTGTTACATAGATTATATTTTGTACATAACACTTCAGTTTCCCGTTTTGAATTGCGCAGCTCAAACGTCAGCTGTCAAAAAGAAGCGCGCATTTTCGGCGGCAAAAATCGCGCGCAAAAAAAGTGTCGGCAGCTGTCAAGTGTATTTTTTTAAGGCGTAGGCAAATGTTGGCAACGGGTTTTTTTTTTTAATTTGATATTACGTAAAGGTTACAGCAATTTTTGTACGTTTGCTTCTCACATCTTAATGCGTGTTTACATAGTTGGGAAATACGTGATCGGTGTAGTAATGTTTCGTTGCGTTTGTGTTGTGATTTGTCGGTTATTTTTAACGGATAAATACGCAAAATAAAGTTACACGTGTGTGGGGATTTGGGCATTGTTTAGACGCGTTTGAATGAAGGATGTTATTGTTTGTAACAAATTATGTAAAAATTGATTCAATTTATGTTTTATATGTGAGTTAGGGCAGATTTTTATATGTCCAAGTAGGTATAAAAAAATTTTGATACCATCAAATATCAGTTTCCGCAAATGAGAAAAACGAATCGTTTTTTTTATTTATCAAGACTAGATTGTTGAAAAATAAATATTCGTGTGAAAAAAAGCCCTTTTAATTAATTACGTTTACATTTTCCTAAATGTTATTGTAATTCAAGCATTGATTTTCATTACAAAAAAATCGTATCGCGAACTATGTAATATTGGAATTTAAAAAATAAACAAAACGTTTAGAAACTGGTTAGAAAGCATTCGACATTATATTATACGCTACCCTTGACCGGAATAAAGTGCGTCGCCATTTTGGGAAGACACCGAGCTGTCAACTTGACATTTTAAGGTTATATTTTTAATTTTAGTTTTTTTTTTATCATGCATGCCAATTGCCATACAGCCAGCTTTGTTCGAGTTTAAATTGTTGTGTGGAATATTGTTGCTAATATTAGAGTAAGATCCCAGAGCCGTAAGACTCAACTTATTTGACTCGCGGTCATACTAATGGTTGAGTAATTTTGGTGTTTAGGGGATGTTTGGTCATTGCAATTTGTCTGATTGATTAAATATAACATTGTAATAGTTATATCAAAAAATCAGACATTTTAAAAATAAATTAAGTTCATTTATTTGAGCTTTGAAGCGTCTGATAAAAGTTTTGGCTCAGGTGGCGCAGGTGTCACTGGTAGAGCTCCACACACATTCAGATATTAAAAAGTACACTAGAGACTACTGTGGACCGAAACTTATATGCTTTAGAAAATAAGTTGTGTCTTACGGCGCTGGGATCTTGGACCATATGTTTTATTGTATACATATTAGTTTTTGTTTGGGTTATTAAATGTAGTTTTTAATGGAGTGAAACTGAATGAACTTAATTTAACGTTTTGAGTTCTTTTAACTTAGAATATTTATAACAGGATAACTTCGCTATTTGATTTTGCGTGTTTAAGTATATTGATGTTAAATTTCTATTTTATGTTTTTTGTTTATCTGTCTTTGCATATAACTTTGCTACGGGGCATGCGTAGCAAGGGTTGACTCGAGATCAAAAAGGAATAGATGTTACTCGGTAAAGACGACGTTTTCTAGTGGTTAATGGATTTTTAGAATCCGTCATAGTAACAAACATACACAAAATTGAAGCTCTTTATAATTTTACTTTAGACGATTGAGTCAAAGTAAATATTTGTGGAGCTATTAAGTTTTTGTCGTCGATGTTGATTGCTTGAGTATTTGTGAATTTGTGAAATAAATTGTTTTGTTTGCTGTTTTAACTTATTGAGCAATACAGAGATATTAGAGTCGTGACAATTTTTGAAGTGAAACTTCTTTATCGGGGTTGGAAAAAAATTTAGTGTAACATTTTTTCGTTACGCGTGACATTTTTCCGTTACGCACCCTCTTTTTGTTATCCCTACCACACGTGATTCGACGTATTTCTGTAAAGCTGCATAAAATAAATTATTTTTTGAAAAATAAGTTTCACTACGTGTGTACACTAGTACACGCACACATTTTTTTTTTCATTTTGTGTATGGTGTTGTTATTATGTTTTATTATTTGTGATGTTTGCTTCATATTATTACTTATTGATGGTATATTTAATATGTAAGGATATTAAATTATTAAAATAAAATACATTTTATAAACTTAGGTAGGATACGATAAGAAACAGATCACCTTCTAAATCCGGTTTTATCATAACAGTACAGGTATTTTGTCAACATTTTTAATATTTTAAAGGAAAACGTATTGTTTTAGGTATAGTCGGACAAAAATATATTTTACCAGCTTACCGCCCGCGGCTTCGCCCGCTTTGCCTTAAACCTAATAAATTATATACTAAAACCTTCCTATTGAATCACTCGTTCTAAAACCGCATATTTTTCATTGCTGATCCGCTTCTATCGGTTGTTCTATAATATAGCTTTATTCGATAAAATGCCTATCCAAACGAAAAATATTGTAGATTCGAACCAGTACTTTCTGATATTAGCGCGTTTATCCAACCAAACCTACAAACTTTTCAGCTTTATAATATTAGTATAGTAGACTATATTATTATAAATAAAAGTAATTGCCAAAATTTTGTCGCCTGTGTCGATAGCCCGCTCATAGCGGGGTCAGTGAACTTTAGTTTTTTTGTTAGTTTGTTTGCCAGACACCATTAATCATTATATTGATTTTGATGTGTGCAAAAAGTTTTCTCGGTAAAAAGCTTTGAATATTGTATTTATTGACAGTAAATTTTAATTTGTTGACATGTTAATTATTTTTTTGTTTGGAGAGAGTCAAGTATTTGGTTTAAATATGAACTCTGATGAACTAACTGCGTCCCGCGGTTCCCAGTGTTCGCCTGGTCATATAAATAGAAAATTCTAATTAACGAAAGCTCTGAAAAGAATTGATTGAAATCTATATTTATTAACTAGTGTAAGTTACTTCTCCGTATGTATATCAGTGTGGTGTCCCCGCACCGCTCGGCTACACATACCGTGTTCCCGCAGCACAATGTGGGCTTGTCGAGTGTGTGCCATCGCGATACGTGCGGGAGAGAGGCTTTATATTGAGACAATCGTTAAGTTTATAGTATTTCGAATACAATCTCACTGTCTACGACTGTCTGTGCCGGTGTCGATTAGAGATAGGGGTGTCGCTTCTGTCGACTCCATTGGTACAAAGAGCTTGATTTAGAGACGCCAAGTCCTATTATATAAGACTAGCTGCGCTCTGCGGTGTTACCCGCGTTGCTCCGCTCCTATTGGTCTTAGCGTGATGATAAATAACCCATAGCCTTGCTCGATGACTGGGCTATCTAAAACCATTTTCAAATCCGACCAGTAGTTCCTGAGATTAGCGCGTTCAAACAAACAAACTCTTTAGCTTTATAATATTAGTATAGGTCATACCATCCACGACATCAACGTCGAAGTGCAGCGAAGACTTGGCTGTGACGCGCAGGCGGTAGTCGCACGCGTCGCAGCGCACGCTCAAGTGCCAAGTGCCGGCTAGAGATCGGTCCGTCACTTCCGTCGACTCGACTGGTAAAACAGCGAGTCTGGTTTTGGAAAAAGTCAGGAATTAAAGACTTTGATAATATAAAAGATGAACAGACAGTCCCGGGTTCGTCTGTGGTACATAATATATTATAGTCTATAGCAGTTAGGGATTAGGTACGTATTTATTTATTTATTTATTTATATTTTAGGAGAATCTACAGCTGTATCCTTAAAGATAGTCACATAATATAATACTTACAATAAGCCATTTACAGATTCTCACGGCTAGAAAAATGTTAATATATAACAATTCCAAATGTGAGCGATTACGTACACGAATCAAATGCTTAAAACCAATGCTATTGTAACACTAATCAAATTACATATCAACTTGACCACCAAACTGACGGTGTATTCAACGGTGAAACAATTTTTGACATCAGTCCAGTTATTGTTTGAGATTAGATCATTCAAATGAACAAACACACTATTCAGCTTCTTTATTATTAGAGGCTATAGATTTTAGTAAGTTTTCGTTTGCTGCTAGTGCTTAGATTATGATAATATAAATAACTGTTAAAAATGAATGTCCTTAACTAATAAAAAGGTTAAAAAAAGCGCGGTACAGCTACTATTATCAATCAGTCATTTCATTGACAGCCTAGGCACTTTATTAAATGGTACTCACGCGTCATCAAGCGATGTCGGGAACACCAAGTGGACGACCCTAGGTGACGCTCCCTCCGCGGTAGACGACGGTGAGAAGGCACGGATGGATGACGCGTTGTAAAGGTCTATTTGTGCACCTGTTGGGTAATGAATGAATGAATAAATGAATAAAAATATCGTTCGTAATACAAACATTACATTTAAATAAAACAAGTGCGTGTGTGCGTGCACACGTGTCAGAAGTAAAACTTTTTTGGCAAGATTCAAAGATACGAACAGCGCAGCGCATTTTTCAATGTCAAACTATTATCGACATTGTTCTCATTGAAATAACATATACCTCCACGAGATCCCTATGGAACAATCTTTAGGATTTCCTTAATTAAAGTTGTGAAATAGTTCGTTATTTGTTTATTTGAAATTCTGGTTAAACGAAAATCAAATATAGCATAAAACGTTTGTAAACAAACTTAATGACAAAATAGCGGACAATAAAAAAATCTAATATAATATATGTGTGCAACAAAAAAAACTCGCACCGGCCGTGGCCATATATGGTAAGATCTACCATATATGGTATACGACCATAACCCGGTTAACACGGCCTCTGTGGCTTTTACCTTGCTTTGATGATCGAGATCACGCGGCAATATATCACGGTGTTTAGTCTTAATTAAATGAACGGTTTGCAAAATGTCGTGACGATTTGTCGTACGATACAGGTGCATATAAACGTGACGGGTATGCCGGAATGAATTGTAGCTGAGATAGAAGTATTATATATAGAATGCAATAGACTGAGACAAAAATAAAACTTTGAAATAGCTTCATACATTACCATGTCGCTATACTTTTATCTTATCGTAATATATTTCAAGTCGTCGTTATAAAGTGGGTACAATTTATAATGATTGATTAAAAAGAGATTGATTTAAAAGAGCAACTATGGAGTTTCTTGCCGGTTCTTCTCCGTAGATACTGCTTTCCGAATCGGTGGTAAATTTTAAAATATGTAATGACGTTTCAAAAGTGCTTCTTTAAGAAGTCTAATTGAATAAATAAATGTTTGAGTTTGAGTTTGAGTTTAATACCTATGTAGTTTCATGACAGAGCAGGCAAAGGATCAGACACGCCACCACGTATTTATTTTGTTAGTTGAAATGTTATTAATACAATGTTTTTTAGTAAATCAAGGTTAATTTTTGTTTAAATTAAATAACATGTACTTAAACTAATAGGCACATCCGTTACATATGAAATAATAATTTAATGACAACGATAAAATATCGTAACGACATATTACAAACGATAAATAACTACCATCGTTCGGCGGGTACAAAACTGCATGTTCAACAGCTCCCTCCAAGTATATCTTCAATGCTGTAACTCCGTTATCTATGGGTAGTCCAAGGGATAACGCCTCCCCTTCACCCTTCCTCATGAGCAGCGTCTGGAATGGATAGCATACGATGTTTACTGCTTTCTATTATTCTAGTTTACGTTTTTTTTTCATAAGAACCATCCTCGTACTTCAAGGAATATTATAAAAAAAGAATTAATGAAATCGGTTCAGCCGTTCTCGAGGTATGTGTTTACATTTTTATATTATAGATGTATTATTGCTTCTTACATCAAATTCTTCGATTTCTGGATAGGTTTTCACTCTGGCTTCTCGCCTGGGCGCTTCTGTTGGGGTCCACTGTTGTAGTTCAGCTAGTATGGCTGTGTCATCCTCCTGTCAAATTAAATAATATTCAAATTCAGAATCAGAATAAGATTCAAATTCAGATTTAAGTTCAGATTCAGAAGGCAGGGTCATTACCAACTAAGCCAAACGGTCAGTCAACAGATTTATAATGAGAATCAGTTCAGGAGGTTACCATGATGTCTTAGCATATATTAAGTCCAGTGGGGGAAAGGGATGGCGCTTGACGATCTATGTAGCGCTGTCATGTTTCCATACTGGAAATAATACTGCTATAAGATAATATAATGGTACGGGAGCAGGTACAATTTAAGTTGAAAATCAAATTCTAGTTGAATTCAATCTAATGAAATAAAGCATTGTCCAAGTTAGTTAGGTGTATTGTAACATGATGCACTATTAGTTTAATTATTTTAATTTCATTTCAGTTCAAGAGAATACTACCACCTAACAAACGGACAAACATAATATAAAAACCACTATTTTTTTTTAAATTTTAAAATACTAGTTATTATTCAAAAGTATTTCACGGGCAAGGATGATCATTAAAACATTATTGGAACGATGACGAGTTTTCTGTTTTTGTTTTTTTCGAGAACAAAACGCGATAACCTTTAAGTTCTGGTTTTAGGTCTGGTACATCGGAAGTGGGCAGGCTAAATATATCTTTGTTTTTTATGTGTCAATGACCGATCGAAGTGGAGGGTGGATGGTGTGGTCCTGGGTTCGATATGAGGAACAATATTATATTTGTAATATAGTTATGGCTACCGGAGTAAATTTTTTGCTGTGTTGTTTTTATTGGAACTAGATCTTTCGATTCGCCTGCACTTTGCTTGTGGACTTCGTGTTAAAAAATTTCGGTGTTCGTTAAAAATTGGTCAGGACATTTAAAAGCTAACCGGCAAGCAGAAAGACGAATGTAAATTTACTTGTGTAATCTATTTCATTGACATTATTAAAAAATTAAGTCCCACTTTATCAAATACTAAAATATTCAGAGCTACGTATTCCCTACTTCGTTTTCATACCGTATTAGGCATAAAATATGGGAGGACAGTCCCTTATACATTTCGCGGATCTTAAGGAAAAAGCCCTTTTCTACTATATGTGAGAGATGTTACGTACCGTATCCGGCAGTACGTATGGTAGGACTTCGCCCTCCGTGTGCGATGACACGTTCCTCAGATCCTGGAGCGCCAGCTCGGACTCCGCTGACGGGTAGGTGGGGTCCGTCCATACTGTGTATACCTGTGGAATTAATGTAAATTGACTACACATATTAGATTACAGTCTTGTTGTTTTGTTTTTTAGATAAATTTGTATCGATATCGCAATCTAAATTGAAAGGAGGAGTATTAGCTATGTCTATAAATTCGTCTGCTGTCGAAAGAAATATCTCCGAAAGACGTCGAAGTAGATTTATATTAGAGGCAACTGACTTGTGCTCTAGGATCTTCGTCTGTGCTCGAATATAATCTTTCTTATTTTTGTACACACATCAACAAAGTGGATACAATACGAAAAGGGATATTTTTTATTGTACGAATATCAATACATATAATAAAATTGTATATATTCGTAATATACATAATATCCCTAGACTTCGTTGATATGTGTAGTTGCAGTAGTTTTATATTGAAGCTAGGCTATTGGTCGCATCGTGTTGCTATTTATTTAGTCTACTGCCAGATGTGTGTCTATGTTAATTAACATTATATTATGGATGTTTGTTCAAAATTTTTTCGTTCAGAATTTGCTGTGCTGAATTTTTAGTTCAGTACCAAATTTATCAAGATACTTTGCTAGTTTTGAGAAATTTGTTTCCATAGATGCAGTTAACGCAGTTAACTTAGATAACTTAGATAAAAAAAGTTACTTTTATTGTGCATTTATAATATTGTTGTGGATAATGGGCCCAATTGAAAATTTTCTTGAAATAATTATAGTATAAACTATATTATATTAATATAAGATGAGTAATACGTGAATCTTTAGTAAATTTGAAAAGAATTCACCACGTCATGAATATTACTTTTCAAGTATTATTATGGTGAAGCGTTACATTGTTTCGTTTTGTCTTTTTGTTTGCTGACACGCTTCATCAGTTCTTGGTGTAAGGTCGAATATATTCGTATAGAAAATTCAATTATTTATGGAAAATTGTATTATTTTCACAATAATGGTATGTGGGTGTTTGGTTTTAAAATGTAGCAAAATTTGTAATGTTTATCTAGGTATTATTTTACTTAATTTTTGTAAATATGAATATTAATTAAGAATAAGTTGTCTTTATTGTTAAGTAGATGATGGATTTTCTTTCTTTTGTGTTTTATGTATTTATAAAATCTTTGGTATAGGTACTTAAAGCATTAATTGATCTTTCCAACACAACAGATAATTTCTCAATTCGTACACATAACTTTTATAATATTCTCTTATTTAGGTTCTGCAGTGGGAACGTATATGGGCTGATAATGATGATGATTTTGTGCAGTGATAATAAAAATAGACGTGTGGCACTCGGGGACTGCCGCGGTAAAGCTATTGCATGCTATGCCTTCAAGCCACACCTCCGAGCCCGTCGGAGTGGGGAGCGTGAGGTTTTTTCGTTACGGAATTTCTGGATTCGGTCCCCGCGCTCAAGGCCCGCGATAGAAGCTATGCAATAGCTTAAAAAAGACAATAATAATTTTCACCTGATATTTATGCAGCAGTTTCGATAAAGCGCTGCTCACAGCTCGGTCACCCGTCGTGCTGGAAGGTTGTAGGTTGTGGCGGGAGCGCCAGTTTACTCCTGTAGAAAGATATTGTTTTATCATATTAGTACGTATAGTTATATTTACAATGAATTTGTTTTGAAGCGAAACTTCTTAAGGCGCGTTTAAAGTGAAATTTCAAGGTCGCGTCATGGCAATACCGTCATGTCATGTAGTAAGGTGACGATTTTGGTATTTTTGAATCTTGCCAAAGAAGTTTCACTTCTGATACGTGTGCTCGGCACTGTATACGCTCTTTTTTTCATGTAATTCTATGTTCATTTAATTGGTATGTAGATAAAGATATTTTGATTTCTATATAGGTATATGTATTAATATTTAAATAATCTTAAATAAAATTTAATTTGTATAAAATTAAAAGCAATAAAATTGTACTATTAATTTATTTTTGCAACGGAAATGAGCTATTTTTAACCGTCGCGTCGTTTTCACAAAGACGGAAGCTTTTCAATCTATAACATTATTTTAAAGCTTGTTTTTTTTAATGGCATTAATCTCAGGAATCACGGATCTGATTTGAAAAATTCTTTCACTGTTAGATAGTGCATTTATCGAGGAAGACTATAAGCTATATACCATCACGCTATGACCACTAAGAGCGGAGCAATGCGGTAAATCGCGGTGCACAGCTATAGTTTCAATATTTTTCAATATTACTAAAATGTCGCCTAATTTATAATACGCCGTTTTATATATTTTTAGACTTATAAAAAGGGTACCCTAAATATGTAATTATTCGCATACCATTCTATATTCAAGGTTATTTAATATAGATTTGCGTGATCAAATAAATATAATAATAATAAAATGCAGACATAATTGAAAATTGGTGGAAAAGTCAAGGTGCGGATAAATTAATTTAATTCTAAAGTCTAGGTATGCTGTGTGACCTATATTGTTTTAGGTCAATCGCGAATATCGATCAATATTTTGAATACGATTTTTAATAGCTTCACCTGTATGTTTGTATGTAACCGACTCCATAAAGGTGCTGTTCCACCAACAATGTGCGAGGATGTGTAGCGAGAAATGTGTTTGTAATAACAAACCATATATTCTATATACTGTGGTATTAATATATTATCTAGTTTTTGGGGGTCTATCTGACCCCACTTGATTACAATGTCGCGCTGTTAGTGTAGATTTACGAACCGCGGTTTTGCAAAAGCTAGTATTAAGGCTTACCTAATATTAGTAGGTAAGTATATTATATCCTCGCATAACTAGCATTTATTTTCCTCGTCTTTTCTGGGTTGCCTGGTAGAGATCGCTGCCAGCGATAATTCCGCCTACTGTACATTTTTATGTTATATTGTTAAGTTTGTAAAATGTATTCTATATGGTGTACAATAAAGTATTTTTCATTCATTCATTATACATATATCTAGTTTTTGGGGGTCTATCGGACCCCACTTGATTACAATATCGCGTTGTCACGTAGACCACGCTTCGCTGGCTATATGGCGCGTGACGAATGGTGTCCAATCTCTTACAGTTGGTCAGTCAAGGACGGTGTGACGTAACAATGTTGAATTGTAATAAGTTATCGGTTTAGGTATAGGTGGTATTATGGTATAGGTGGTGTAGATTGAGCTAAGGGTGTGTGTACTTCCTGGCGCATAGATATCTCGCGCCGTTCTTTATTTGTTACATAGCTATGGCCTATGCCCCGCGGTACCCGCAGTACTCCGCTCCCGTTGGTCATAGCGTGATGATGTAGCCTTCCTCGATAAATGGGCTATCTAAAAGATTTTTTCAAATCGGACCAGTGTTCCTGAGACTAGCGCGTTCAAACAAACAAACAACAAACTCTTCAGCTTTATAATATTAAGTATAGATTAGTAGATACATTGAAAATAATAATTAATCGATGACACCTCAATAACTTCCCATAAAGAGGACAATACAATGACTCAAGTGATATTATATTTATACTAGTTTTGTGTGCGCGGCTTCGCCCGCTTTGTAGAAAATTTTATTAATCAATCGAGATTTTTTTAAGTGGGAGTAAAGATTGAAGATCGCTTCATGGCAATACCATCACGTCATGGAGTAAGGCGACGATTTTGGTATATTTGTATATTTCCAAAGAAGTTTCACTTCTGACACGTGTGCTCGGTACACACACGCATTTTTTAAACAGCAATAGAATGCTGTGAAACTAAATAAACTATCTCTATCTATTTAAAAAAAATCGCATTGAAATCCGTTGCGTAGTTTCAAAGATTTAAGCATACATAGGGACTGACAGACAGCGACTTTGTTTTATACTATGTAGTGATTATTAACTTTGATATACATTATGTATATATCATTGTGTGATATACGTTCTATGTTATTTATAATATTAATAACAGATTTTTTTAACCGATAAAACATAGATTTTATCTAACTTCCTACTAATATTATAAGCGTGAATGTTTGTTACTCATTCACTCAAAAACAGCTGATTCTGTACCAATCAGCTGTTTTTTGAGTGATAGATAGATTAGTCTAGATTAGCATATAGGCTTTTTAATCGATTAGGTATCATACGAGCGAAGACGCGCTTATCTCCGAGTCAAATTTCATACAAATGTGATCAGCCGGTTTTGCATGTAGGAGTAGAAACATGCTTTTAATATAAGTTAAAGAGTGTTGTTTTTTCGTTTTTTTTTAACGATATTTATTTCTGTTATCTTTTCAGATAATTCATTCATATTAGATATAATTAACGTGTGATTTTATTTTGTTGCAGGTATGTTATCTTCTGGCACTTAGCAGATATATTACGTTAATGTGTAACTACTAAGTACTATAATCTCATCAAATTTGGGCTATACTTTAACTTAGATGTCAAGTATGTACCAGTATGATTATACATATACATAATATAGATTATAGAAAATAATTTTAGTTTTAGCGAACGCGATTGCGATTTCGTTCTCGTGAAAAAAAAATTTTTTCGATTTCCTTATTTTATTTCAAAAATTTATATTTAACTTCTTATCTCGATTTACAGTGTTATAACAATGAAGAAATCTAATATTAATCAATTAGAACTATTTTTACGCAATATTTCCTTATAGATAAGGGGCTGACTGCGAAATTTATTTTTTTATCTTATATTATGAATTATTTTCGAAATTTTGTATTTATTTTCCTCAAAATGGATTAAAGCCTATTTAAGTAGACTTGCATTGCGAATAAATATCTATCTATACTAATATTATAAAGAGGAAAGGTTTGTATGTATGTATGTATGGTTTTCACGCATAAACTAGGTACTGGACCGATTTTGATGAAATTTGGCACAGATAATCTTTAGACCCTGAGAAAGAACATAGGCTAACTTTTATTGCGGAATATGTACCACGGGCGAAGCCGGGGCGGACCGCTAGTATATAAATAAATACACATTGACAAATTAAGATCGATAAGGGTGCTTTTCAACCAATAGTGCGCGAGGATGTGTAGAGAGGAACGTGTTTAAAACACGTTCCTCTCTACACAAACAAACAATCATATCGCTTCATTTAGTTTGAAGTTTGAAGCGATACTATTAGTTATTTACAAACACGTTCCTCGCTACCACAGAATACATAATAGTAGCTAAACGCTACAGAACGGACACTCTCCGCCTCCCGCCAAAATTAAACACTTACCTCACCCCGCACGATCAGTGTAAAAATGGTCCATATTTTTCTACAGGGACGATACGCAACGAAGCTTCAACGAAGATTGACAACACTAATCAAATTGACTTATAGTAATTTTATTATTTTGGATTTGTGATTATCGTTTTTCGTAGAAAATGGTTAGATATTGTGCGTTTTACGGATGTATTTCATCAGAAAAACGCGAATTTTTTTTACGCTAGTCACAAATGTGCCAACCATAAAGCGTTAACACACACATTTGCAGTCTCTACAAGTCTACAGTGTGACTGTTAAAACGATAATTTTGTATGGAGTGTCCGGGGTGTGTCGCTACACATCCTCGCACATTATTGGTGAAAACTCACCCTAAATTTCATTATTAACTAGCTTTTATTAGCTTCGGTGGCTGTGGTCGGTGGCCCGTTTGCGCCCAGCCTTAGATTAGGTTTTATATGCATATAATCGTTATATCTTTTATTTCATTTTTTATTTTATTTATTGATTTGGTCAACCAACATTTGTTTACAATGATTCTTAAATATAATTATTATATAACATATAGTTCTTGCGATAAAGTAACAAATAATTAGAGGTTAACACAGCATGCGCCAATTATACAGAGCCTATATCTTTGATTTTGCTATATCTTTGAACTTTTCATCGAAGTTTTCCGTGTGAATCGACCTTTGTAGTTTGTAGCATTATGTGTTCATTATGTAATATATAATAGCGCGTTCGTATTTTATCGACATCTGACAAACATAAATAATAATTATTACGATACAACTAATAGCCCATTGAGTGTCGTTGCGTGATTGTTTCTGTTGTTGTGTCGTTTTTTGTTTCATTCTATAAGTGATTTCCTTGTTTTATGGATTAATTGGCTTTGGCCAGGTTTGCTTCGATAGTAGAATAAAAAGTAGGCTAAGAATGCGGTATTTTAACTATCTAGGTGTAAGATATAGCGTCTATAATTTTGTTGGTAGCAGTGTGATAGTAGTACTACATAACTTTTATAGTAGTATTTTCGATTTTGTAGAATATTTTAGTCGAATAGTCTTACTGCGGTAAAGCACGGGTTGAAATTTTCAATTTTGATTTTTGACTTTTCTTTAATAGACTTAAGTGTCCTACTTAAATCAAAATTATCTAAAATAATATTATAAAGCTGAAGAGTTTGTTTGTTTGTTTGAACGAGCTAATCTCGGGAACTGCTGGTCCAATTTGAAAAATTCTTTCGGTGTTAGATAGACCATTTATCGAGGAAAGCTATAGGCTATATATCATCACGCTAAGACGAATAGAAGCGGAGCACTACAGGTAAAACCGCAGGGCGCAGTTAGTACAAGATTATTGAAATAGTCGGAAGCTATGAACGTAGGTACATTACGTTTTATTGTTATTTCTTGCAATTATCCTCAATATATCCGCCAAAATTCTCACTCTCTCCAACTATAATATCTAGATTTTTATTTGTAAAGTTGAATATAATTGACTCATCTGTAAAAATTTTATACCACCTTTTACAGTATTTCTGCAACACATGTTCCCTCGTAAGTGCATGATATAATCTGAATCAAAATATATAACTTATGCGTAATACATTAACTTTGATCTAAATGGAAGAAAAAATACAGAGTTTAAATGTAAAATACAAAAAAATACATCTCACCATTAGAATCGTATCCCACGATCACGATATCGGTCAAATTCAATCCATCAGCGGTCACATCGTTCCATACAGCGAGCGCGCGCGCCAACGCGTCCGTCCTCAACGGCACCAGGACGCCGACTGGCGGTCGCAGCCACGTGTCTTCTAGCCACGCGCGGAGGGTAGAACTCTTTGTAGCTGCGGGTAGTGGCTTCGGCTTGTCGAATGTTCGCGCGTCGGTTGGGGGCGGCGTGTCCGCTGTAAAGAGGGGGTAGTTAGATTTGTTTTGATGTTTGAAGTGGTTAAAATTGCTTCGTTTGTTGTGTCGATTGTTCTAGGTGTGTCAATTAGTTTTTATTTCAACTTATTCGTTTTTGGTTGATTGTCAGGGAAAGTACACTAATTTTACAGTCAGTGCTGCATAGTTAATTTTTATTCGTTAACGGTTAGATCAATAAATAGAATTGAAAGTTAAAGAAGATGGAACAGATATTTTTCTATCAATGTTAATTATTTTTAAAATTAAGGTAAAGTGTTAGCGAAGCTAAATTATATTTGTGAAGTTCATTTTATTAAAGTGAAACTTTTATTACATCGTCTCAAACTTTTTGGTCTGTGTAGCGCATGTCGCGTGTATCGCGGCTGCCGAGTAGGTATCTACTCGGCAACCGACCGACACGCGACATGCGCTACACAAAGCAGTGTTCGGAACCGTTCGAACAGTTTCACTTTTACCGTGGTTTCATAAAACCACACAACATTTTTTGAAAAAAGTAACTAATAGGTTTATGTAATAATTCTTGTAAACAGAAAACTTAACAAGATAATAATAATCACGAATCATTTAATCTCTCTGTATAAATAAGAATATATAGATAATTCCAATCCAATTAAAATCCTAGACATTTAAACTTACAAACATTACATTATGTACGAGTATTCTATAATATCTTATTACATAGACAATAACAACATTCTTCAAAAGAGAAAAAATGCAAGCAACAGTTTAATTTACACAAATATGTTATTTGTAAATTTGTTACATTCTTTCAAATATATTATGTATCATTTTTCTGCATTCTTTTCTAAATTTATTACATTCCTATCTAATTATAGACCGGATATTCCCTTGGTAGAAAATGTAATGAAAATACGATCGATCTACCATTATCAGTTATTTTACTTTTTATCCGACGCCATTTTAAATTAAAAATTTCGCGTTAAAACGTTTATGTATACAAATCTAATATATATATTATAAAGGCGAAAGTTTGTAAGGATGTATGGATGTATGGATGTTTGTTACTCTTTCACGTAAAAACTACTGAACCGATTACAATGAAATTTAGCACACATATACCTTGTGTGGTAACTTGGATTAACACATAGGATAGTTTTTATCCCGGAAATCCCACGGGAACGGGAACTATGCGGGTTTTCCTTTGCAAACGCGGGCGAAGCCGCGGGCGGAAATCTAGTCAGTTATATTTCTAACTTCGTTTAAGTTACAATATAAATTAATTATGTTAACCAATATAGATTTTAGAGAAACAACTTTCGACTATTAAAATATATTTATTTTACTTGTCTGCGCCATAAAGAGTTTTCGAGTGTAGCTGAAGGAAAATTTTCATAAGTGAATGTCTGATGAACAGTATAAATTAACAGCCGGCTCTCGGACTAAGTCGTTAAAGTAATTGCGGTGACAAAATATTGTAATAAATTGCTAGTTTTTGTAATTTACGCGCAAACTGTGAAACATTTGTGACCGCTAGTTTAAGAGCTTGATGCCGTTTCTCGTTTAATTTCTATGTCATTTATTTTTCGCGAATATAATATTATAAAGAGATAATTATTAATAACTAGCTTTCCACCCGCAGCTTCGCCCGCGCAGTCAAAGAAAAACCCGCATAGTTCCCGTTCCCGTGGAATTTCCGGGATAAAACCTATCCTATTTCCCGGGATAAAAAGTAGCCTATGTCCTTTCTCGAATATCAAAATATCTCTATACCAAATTTCATGCAAATTGGTTCAGTAGTTACGGCGTGATTGAGTAACAGACAGACAGACAGAGTTACTTTCGCATTTATAATATTAGTATTATTAATAATTATACAGTATACCATTGCATAACGGTCTACTGCTTTAGTGCTTTGTAACGTTGAGTATTACGTTGAAAATTTTACATTACAACGTCAATACTGAAAAAGTAATGTGTGATTTTTTTTGTAGTCGTCATATCAAATGACACAATTCAAATGCAATCTTTAAAAAAAACCTCAAATAAAAAATCAACAAACATAAGATGATAATAAATAAGAAGATACAAAAAATTATCGGACTAACAATATTAAAGCCGCCTTTTGCTTGTTTTATATTATGTGTTGTGTGCTTTTGCATTTGTATTTATTTATAAGAAATAAACAATTTTCATTCATTCATTTCATTCATAAAGCAGTTGCAGCGCTTATTTTCAGTAGGAGTATCTACTACATCGATTATGAGCCGCCACTCAAATCATTTTGCATGTGTTTTATGTCGTAGCACTGACTGATGTAATATGTGAAAATAATTTATCCTAATTTAGAGAAATTAAGCAAATCATCAGCCAGCTCTCGGACTATAAACTTCCGCGAACGGGCATTAAATTAGCGGCGGCGACAAAAGATGACAAATTGCTGGTTTTGCTGCAACTTGTAAATTACGAGCGCTTTCTACTTCTCTATAATATATTTTAATATTATAATAAATAGTAGGCCTAGGCTTTAACCGACTTGTTAGAAATGATAGTAGTGTTTTGTGCGAAATTTCGTTTGACTTAAACACATGTTGAAATTAAATAGTCGACCGTTTAAATGTGCAATATCATGTTTAAAATAATTTCATTATGTTTTGTGTGTAATTTCTTGTTATTTTCTTGCGACATCACGAAGTTTATTTTTTTATAAATTTTGTATCGTTCTGATTTACAATTGAATATGTAAAACTCGTGAAATTTTACCTTTAGCGGAATGAATGGAAATCAATTTGAAAAGTTAAAGACGACCGAAAATATAGATATATACATCCCTAAATCTCTTTCCCTTAAAAAATATCTACCAATGGAAATACCCACAGGTAGAAATTAAAGATTTTTAGGGATTTTATACGCGATTTATTCATTATCATCCCGACGCGACGTTTTGAACAATCAGCGAATGTGGTCGAGGGGAGTCAAATAAATTTTATTTAAAATCCGTTAAAATCTGTAATTTCTAAATGTATAATACTCGCGTAAAATGAAACAACAAAATAATATCTATAGACTATACCCACAATTATCAGTTTTCGGGTTCCGCTGGCCACTATAGTCCTGGTCGTCATCTAACTCGGCTGGTTTTGGCGGGTAACCGTCGACCGCGTCGGACGCATGCGTAGTTGTCACCGTGGCTTCTACCTGGAAGTAATAAATAAATAAATAAGACTATATTTTGGGTAGGAGCTGATTGAACATTTTGAGCTTTTGACGACTATTTAAAAATGTGATCATTGCCGTCTTAGGGTCGATGCAAACGGGCCATTGACCACAGCCATCAGTGGCCAGCGACAACCACTTGACACATTTTTACGGTCGGTGGCCGTTTATGCCGACCCTTACATAAAGTAAGAATTATATTATGTATTGTGAATTATTAACGTAGGTCAAATGAGCAATAACAATTTCCATATACCTACCTATGTTAGTACAGTTTTTATGTTAATTTTAATCATAACTTATTACAATATGTTTAATATCGCGTAGTTTTCGATTTACTTTGTATATCTATGTCAACATCGAACCCACAACCTCTGACTTGGAAGGCAGAGCCACTACCAACCAAACCAACCGGTCAGTCAGTCATTTCACAGAACTATTTACGTACCTGCACATTGTAAGCCTCTTGATTAGAATAAATATCCTCCACTGGTTCTTTGACAGTGTAAACATTATTGTCTACAGTCATTGTGACGTCAGTAGCGACCGTTATATCCTGACCCGTTGCTTCGTTCGAATTCTCTGTTCTCGCTTCAATAGTACCTTCGTTCTCAACGTGCGAGGGGTCTAGAGACTTTGGTCCTTCGAGTACTGGTTCTGTTGTTTCTTCATCGTTGCTTTTGAATGTTGGTTTGTCTGTTTCTGATGCTATTTCACTTAGAGTATCGTTCAGTTCTTCGCTCTGTAAGTCTATATCTAAAGTCGGTGATAGGTCACTGTATTGAGCGCGTATAGCAGTAACTAGCGCTAGGATTAGAGTCAATTTGATGCATGTGGAAGCCATCTTGTTTATATGGTCATCCTTTGGGTATCTGTAAAAGAGGTTATGTATTATGTTACGTAGTAATGTGAGATGTGACGACAATTATGCAAAAATTGATTATTTTTTTAATATTTTCTTGTGTTTGTTTTAGAAATAAAGACTTTTACGGATTTTAAATACGATTTATTGATAATATTATTTATTAAACGGACGTTACGCACACTTTACAGTTAGCGTGGTTACGAGGAGACATTATTTTGAAGTGAAATCTCTTGAGGCGCGTTGAGAGTAAAAATTCAAGGTCATGTCATGGAGTATAATATCTTTGAATCTTGCCAAAGAAGTTACACTTCTGACACGTGTACTCGGCACGCACGCTCTTTTTTGTTAGTATCGACATTCCTGTACGCGACCCTTTTGGGCGTTCCTTTATTATTATCGACCTTTTTCGGATTGATAAAAAAGGGATTGCCGTGTTTTTGTTTTGGAAATATTTTTTGATTAGATAGATGTTGTAAAACTCCGGCCTACAATATCGATTTATAATTTGTAAACAATATTGAAGATGGTCTTATATTTTTTATTTAACTACTAGTTATGCCACGCGGTTTCACTCGTAGTGCTCCTTTCCTTTTGGTCTAACCGTAATTATATATATAGCCTATACGCTTCCTTGATAAATGGGCTATCTAACACTGAAAGAATTTTTCAAATCGGACCAGTAGTTCCTGAGATTAGCGCGTTCAAACAAACAAAAAAAATAACTCTTCAGCTTTATAATATTAGTATAGATGACAATCAGGTATCGGCGCACGCGCAGCCTCTTCACCGACTTTAAATAAAGGTGGTGTGGTGTAAAAAAACATTGGAATTTGTTAAGATCGCGTTTTGGGGGCACGTGCTGAGAACTGGATTTTTGTAGGGAAAAAATATTTGTCGATGTTGGTATGGTTCCGTATAGATTTAATATCATCTTAAAAAACCTTTATTTTTTTAAGATGATATGGTTTTTGTTGTATCTTTATTGTTGTGCATGTTTACGTTAGTTTGGGTTTAGAGATAAAATATATACCCAGTTAAGACATAATCAACCGTTTTTATGCGTTAAACATCCATTCTACTAATATGATTACCATCAAAAGTTTTATAAAGTATGAAAGTAGGGATGTATTTTTGTTAGTTTTTCACGTGAAATCCCCTCATGGTGTTTGTTGATTCTTGTCAGTGATGTAATTGAGCTCGGCTGAACCGATTTCGTTAATACTTTTTTTTGTAATATAATTTCTTGAAGTACGAGAATGGTTCTTATGGAGAGACTATACTACGGGCGAAGCCGGGGCGGAAAGCTAATAACCTATAGAATTACATACGTTTTGTTCCCGATACGGCCAGTAAATAATATTGGTATGGATTGTGATCCATAGAAATCTCACCCGCGGAACCCTAAAAACTCGCTCGCTCGCCCGAAGCGAATTTCTGACATAATAACAACTGAGTCATTAGCCCTTGGTGACGTAACCGTCACATTTGAGCATTTAAATATGTATTACTATACTATACTAGTTGCTCGTCCCGGCTTCGCTTGGGTCACCAGATAAAGTTTTTGACTTGACAAATGATAATGTTAACTCGTTCTCATAGTATTTTTTTTCTGTGTTTTTTATACATATATACACATTTCTATTTGTTTCTTTTTATTTTGATTAACCCACGTTTTATTAGCGAAGAAGATAATATAAATGTGCATATATGTATACATGACTTATCCTTTACGAGCTATCTCTGCCAAGCTACCCGACTTCGAGAAAAGTACACATTGTAGTAATCTTCGAAACGTGAATTTTTACAAAAAATAAACCAGTAATGATGACCCGAAATCGATGCAACACTTGCGAAACGACAGTGAGCGATGATTTATTGCTGTTATATAATATACCATATCTACTCATAAACGGTTTTTAAACTATGTTTTTAGTTTTAACTATATGCAAGGTTCTGTGTGTTGAATTAATTTCTTGTCTTGGATATGTCTGATCTTTATTAAATTAACTAGCTGTTGCCTGCAGCTTCGCTTGCGTGGAAAAGATAAATTTTCATGGTATAAGTTTTCATTCCCTATTTTACAGGGGATGAATTTTCTAAAATCCTTTCTTAGGAGACGCCTACGTTATGACATCTAAGATGCATCTAAGACAGTGCGCGCACGAGCAACTTTGTCTCCGCAACTATTTTGTCTCCGCAACTATTTTGTCTCTCCACCCATGGGCTAGTATGAAAGTGCGCGCACGTAGCGACGCAACTCCCCATACAATTGATGGGAGAGACAAAATAGTTGCGGAGACAAAGTTGCTCGTGCGCGCTAGCTCTAACCTGCATGCCAAATTTCAGCCCGATACGTCCAGTGGCTTGGGCTGTGCGTTGATAGATCACTGTATCAGTCACGAGTTTTATACATAAAGATTAAAACTTAATAATGTTACAGGAATGTTTCACGTGCTTTTCCACCAATATATGCGATGATGTGTAGCGAGGAATGTATTTGTAAAAAACCAATCATATCGCTGCATTTAGTTTGAAGTTTGAAGTTTAAAGCGTTTAGCGTTTGACGCGATACTATTATTTATTACTTACGGCACAGAATACATAATAGTAGCTAAACGCTACAGAACGGACACTCTCCGCCTCCCGCCAAAATTAAACTTACCTCACCCCCGCGCGATCAGACATAAAATGGGCCATATTTTTCTGCAAGGACGATACGCAACGAAGATTGACAACATTAATCAAAGTAATTTTATTATTTTGGATTTGTGATTATCGTTTTTCGAAGAAAACGGTTAGATATTGTGCTGTTTACGGATGTATTTCATCAGAAAAACGCGAATTTTTTTTTACGCTAGTCACAAATGTGCCAACCATAAAGCGTTAACACACACATTTGCAGTCTCTACAGTGTGACTGTCAAAACGATCATTTTGTATTGAGTGTCCGGGGTGAGCTTACGGTTTTACTAATAAAATGTTACCCATTCGCTTTGCAATGGATTAGTTATTGCAATAATCTGTCTTGTTTTCATGATTGACGTTTCATGTGAGCAAGAGCAGGACACAGCTATGGTAGAAAATGGTAGAAAAGAGTTAAGCAGAACGTTTTTCGGGACAGCTATTATTAGTATAGATATATGGATTATCCTGCTGCTCTAGTATGTTGATCCCGGAAAGACGAGACTCGAATAATATATACAACCTTGACGCGCGACGTGGTCTGCGTTTACAAGTTTAGTATAATAATGGTTGGTTGGTAAGGCGCGCCGCACACCAGCGCCACATGCTACATGCATCGAACATTTACGTCGCCACAATCAATGCGCTACAATTCAGCTTGCTACAAATGTATTGTATATGCGCACATTAGAAGCACATTTGTAGCGTGGCACCGCTTTGAGAATGTCAACATCATCGTCTGATGACGACGATTTCTTGGTGTGGCGCCACAAATAACGAACGTGTTCGATTTTGAATTCGTGTAGCGCGGACAACGTCTCGCCACAAAGTGCGCCCGCTACAAATGTTTCCTCGGTGTGCGTGCTCGCGTACAAATACATATATGGGGGCGATAAATGTGTCGCGTTTCAAATGTGGCGCCACAATTATCGAGACACAAGTGTATGCCTGGTGTGCGGCGCGCCTAAGATGTATTTTTATATAGACGGGGTTATAGTTTTTCCCGTTGTTAGAAATGTACTTTCGTTGAGGAAAAATGTAGTTGAAGATTGCAAGGAAAAGTATTTTAAAGGATAACACTTGCTTAATATAATTATTATCCATACTATAATATTATAATTTATGCGAATGTAACTCTGTCTGTCTGTCTGTTACTCAATCACACCTTAACTACTGAACCAATTGGCATGAAATTTGGTATAGAGATATTTTGATACCCGAGAAAGGACATAGGATAGGTTTTATCCCGGAAATACTACGGGAACGGGTTTTTCTTTGAAAACGCGGGCGAAGCCGCGGGCGGAAAGCTAGTCTGTAAATAAGACAATTTATTGTAAATGTAATATGTATAAACAGTATTGTGATAAAATCAATGTAACATGTTTCTGCGAATAAAATTATTATTGTTGTTAATAAAAAGCGTTGAGGTAATTTTACCCGACTTGCGCTAAAAGGAGAGTCGTGTTTTAAACTAATACTTCCTAGTTCCTACTAAAATGAAATATTATTTTTACTTTAGTTATTAGATAATATGAATGTATATTGACTGACCGGTTGGCTTGGTTGGTAGTGGCCCTGCCTTAAAAGCCAGATGTTGTGGGTTCGATTCCAAACCGGGGCAAATATTTGTGTGATGAACATAGATGTTTGCTCTGTGTCTGGGTGTTAATTATCTATATAAGTATTTATTTAAAATTATATATGTATGTTTATCAGCCATCTGGTTTTCATAACACAAGCGAAAGCTTAGTATGGGATTAGATCGAGCCGTGTGTGAAAATTGTCCTGAAATATATTTATTATTTATTTCCTTATCACGCTCTGTAGTTTAAACGGAGGAACGAATCCGCGGACAAAATAGAGTGTTATTATGTGTTATTCTGATTCACTACCAAGTATCTATCATCAATTTTCGCGTCAAAGAGTAGCAAACATAAATTCTTAGAGCCAGCGCGCACGAGCAACTTTGTCTCCGCAACTATTTTGTCTCTCCCATCAATTTGTATGGGGAGTTGCGTCGCTACGTGCGCGCACTTTCATACTAGCCCATAGGTGGGAGAGACAAAATAGTTGCGGAGACAAAATAGTTGCGGAGACAAAGTTGCTCGTGCGCGCTGGCTCTTACAACTATTCACATTTATAATATTATGAGGATTATAAAAAAAATATCATAAAATTATTATCGGGTCGAATCTCAAAGTGCTTGAAAATTAAAAATTATATTGAAAACCTACAATCATTTTACGGGATTCCCGTTTCCAATAATTACCGGTAGCATGATGTTTTTTTTCACATGTACGTATAATTTATGATTGATGCCGCGATGCCCTTAGTGTGTTGCCCCCGGAAGGCTGCGTACCTTACAACCTTGGTTGTGTATCGTGTGTTGTAGATAATTGTATGTGTAATGGCAGATTGAATAGTGACTGGAATATATAAATAAATTATCAACGACTTTTTTGTCATTTGTGTATCAATAAATTATAATGAGATGTTAAGTAATGTAGCTACAAGAGTTTTAAACTGCATTTTTGCGTTTTTTGGCGCAATAGTAATAATAAATTCAGTTTTATTTTTAACCTATAGGTTTCAAAGAAACAATCTATTCTCGAAGTTAATTCCTTTTTAATTACATTTTACATAATATTATACTCTCTTTTTCGCATTTATCCAGTGAATTCAAATCACTATGATAACAGTATATGTATAACAAAATGATAAGATAAATTTTCAAATAAAGTGTACCAATAAAATGTAATAATTTTGCGTAATATCAAAAAATAATATTGTATAACGTAATATCTTTATAATTATTAATTATAAATTGATTCATTGAAAAAAGAGATTTGTAATGTTGACTGAATATTATAATTGACTGTAACATTAAAGATAAAACGTTTAAGATTGCGTAGATACGTTTGTTAGCAATTTGTAAAGCGGTTTGTTTATATTTTGTTAAATAATATTTCAAAGGTTTTTTTTATTATACGCGAAGTTTTCCACAATTTTGAATATTATTTTGTCAGTGCTACTGCTTATATTTGCGACTTCGCTCGTTTAGAGATAGTATCTGCCTTTGCTGAATTATATGCAAATATGTTCAGTAGTTCCAATGGAATAATGGAATAGAGCAACAAACGTTCATAAATTTTCATCTTAATATATTATATAAATCTCGTGTCACAATGTTTGTCCTCAATGGACTCCTAAACCACTTAACCGATTATAATAAAATTCGCACACCATGTGCAGTTCGATCCAACTTGAGAGATAGGATAGTTTAAACATGTAGGTACCACGGGCGAAGCCGGGGCGGACCACTAGTAATATTATAAGAAGGACATAACAGGTGTATTGTCTAGCTAATGTTAAAAATATGTAATGACGTTTCAAAAGTGCTTCTACAAGAAGTCTAATTGAATAAATAAATGTTTGAGTTTGAGCTTCTCTTGTCTTTTCCTTTAGAAATTTTGAATTCGATAGATATTGATCATGTTGAATTAATAAGTATTATGCTATTTTTGTATGTGTTTTCCTAAAGCTTTCGTAACTTTATATATGTCTCATTTAAACAATTATCTATATTTGCGATTATCGAAAATAGCTGGACCGATTTTGATGCAATTTTAATGCATGTTTTCTATCGATTTTTTTTACTAATTTCCTGTTTAATTTAAATTTACGCAAATATTTATAGATTCCCATAGTATTATTTTATTTGAATTAATATATGTAGGTAGTAGATACAAATAAATAAAACTGCCGCAAAGCTGCGCTCGCGCACCTTGACACACAATAGTTGTGTTTGCATACTAGATTGTTGTGATTAGTGATTACCGTCATGGTGGTCATTTGCCGCCAAAATATAACATCTTGGTAAAATTGAGAATTTTTTTTAAGAATAGAAAAATGGGATCACGAATGGCCTAGACGTCACGTCGACTGTTAAGAAATTGTTTGTCTGTATGTTTTTTAGTTCCGGATGATGTGTATACGAAAGAGCTGAATGGATTTTGATGGGGCAACGATCACTCGTTGCCCCATCAAAATTGAATAATGTGAGAATGGATGTGATCATCAGACCATCTCGATGGTACCATATTAATCAACTTACCTATTGTTTTTAATAATTATTTGTACAAAAAAAAGAAGTATGTGAAATTAGCATATTAATAAAAGTTTAAATTTTCTCGCCAAAGGAAGTGTGTTAAACTAATTTTATTAAATTACTAGCGGTCCGCCCCGGCTTCGCCCGTGGTACATATGAAAAATAGATGTTGGCCGATTCTCAGACTTACCCGATATGCACAGAAAATTTCATGAGAATCGGTCCACCCGTTTCGGAGGAGTATGCAGACTAACATTGTGACACGAGAATTTTATATATAAGAAGAGAAGATTAAAGATAGTTAAATTTTATTATTTTCTCGACCTAATATAAGCGTGTTATTGAAGCGATCATGACACACTAATTAACTTTAAAAAACCAGTAGTATATGTTTGTTTACAAAACATATTCAAATTTGCGGTGACGCGCGCCATCTTGGATTATTTCCAGTAAATAAGTAATAATGTATTCATATTGGTTGTCGATTTTAATAATGATTGAAGAAGAGATGCACTGCTCACGCGTTGGTTGGGTTTTTCACTTGGGAAGTAATTATCTAGGTATACTAATATTATAGAGCGGAAGAGTGTGTTTGTTTGAACGCGCTAATCTCAGGAACTATGGGTCCGATTTGAAAAATTTTTTCACTGTTAGATAGTCCATTTATCGAGGAAGGCTATAGGTATGCTATTTATCATCACGCAAAGACAAAAAGGAGCAGAGAAATGCGAGAAAAACGGCATTGCACAGCTAGTTTATAATATGAGTATAGATTTACAGACAGTAATCATACTATTCCAATATATTTTCTTTCATTCTGTATGTCTATCTATCTGTATATATGTAAAGACTAGCTTTCCGCCCGCGGCTTCGCCCGCGTTTTGAAAGAAAAACCCGCATAGTTCCCGTTCCCGTGGGATTTCCGGGATGAAACCTATCCTATGTGTTAATCCAAGTTACCCTCTATATGTGTGCTAAATTTCATTGTAATCGGTTCAGTAGTATTTGCGTGAAAGAGTAACAAACACACACACATCCTCACAAACTTTCGCATTTATAATATTAGTAGGATAATATACTTAGATAAAGAAATACACGTCGCAAAAGGAAAAAATCTTCCATCCAATAATAAGTTTATAATCACACAATTTATATGCACATTTCATTAATTATTTTACAGCTGTTTAATAGATACAAGTCTCTCATAATATTAACATCTATACTAATATCATAAAGCTGAAGAGTTTGTTTGTTTGTTTGTTTGAACGCGCTTATACTCGGAAACTACTTATCCGATTTGAAAAATTATTTCGGTGTTAGATAGCCCATTTATCGAGGAAGGCTATAGGCTATATATCATGACGCTAAGACCAACAGGAGCGGAGCAATGCGGGTGAAACCGCGGGGAACAGCTAGTAGTCATATATAATGTGTATTTACAACTATTTTTGTAAACCCGTTTTGCATGTGAGTTTAATACTGACATACATACACATATTGATTGTAAATTTATACTTAACAAGCTTTCTGCCCGCAGCTTTGCTCGCGTAGTCTAAAACTTACAAATTATACCTTTCTCGAGAATCACCTGTTAAAAAACAGCATCAAAATCGTTTGCGTAGTTTTAAAGATTTAACCATACATAGGGACAGAGAAAGCGACTTTATTTTACCCTATGTAGTGATAAAACGTTATAAACAAACAAATTCTTGTTTGTTTGATCGCGCTAATCTCAGGAACTAAGGGACAGATTACAAAAATATTCTTTCTTGGTAACTTTTAATAAGATTTGTAGAAACTATACTTAAAAAAAATTGTATATAATTATGGCAGTTGACCACTAGGATATAAAAGCATATTATAGCGTTATTATCGATCGCCATATCACTACATAGTATAAAACTAAAGTCGCTTTCTCTGTCCCTATATTCCTATGTATGCTTTAATCTTTAAAACTGCGCAACGGATTTTGACGCAGTTTTTTTAACAGATACCTAGAGTGGTACTCAAGGAAGGTTTAAGTATATAATTTATTAGGTTTTAGATAAAGCGGGCGAAGCCGCGGGCGGAAAACTAGTTTTCTTATACATCTTGCAAAGGGAAATTATTTTAGTTTATTATTATTCACTTACTAGCGGTCCGCCCCGGCTTCGCCCGTGGTACATATTTACGTTTTCTCTACATAAGAACCATCCTCGTTCTTCAAGGAATATAATAAGAAAAGAATTATCGAAATCGGTCCACCCGTTCACGCGTGATGCCGTGACCACAGATCACAGAAACTAAAGGGAGATATGGTTAGGGGGCGGGGCCGGTGTCGCAGCAATATGCCCAAAAAAAGAACAAGCTGTAGTGGTGCTGTATACGTACGTCACTTACAATCTAGTGTGCGAACGAATAGTCGCTCTCATATTTTTGTGTGATGACACGCACACAACGCGAAGTATTGTTTTGATTTTGTTTACTGCAGTTGTGTGCGTAAATTTTTAATGAGACACCAGGTTTCGTACTCAGCGCAAGCGATTGGCATCTCTCTAGATCTCTATGGCCGTGACCAAGGAAAAGGTTCATTTTTATATACATATATAGATAATAATGATAAATCTGTTATTCATAATATTATGTATGATTAAGCATAGATAAAAACTCGTTTATATAAAAACTAGGTATAATTGGCTTAAAATTATACATTTATTTAAGTAAATATTGGAAGCTTATGATAAAATTGCCATATAATTTAAATAGAAATGTAATTAATTATTTAAATCTATTTTCGGTTGCTGTTTTCGTATTAGATACTTTTTTACTGAAGATAATGCAAATGCTTGGAAAAGTAATAATTTTGTTTATTCGTAGATATTTCTTTAATGAAGTAACTTTTTTTTAAATGTCGATTATTCGTGTTTTTTAAGTATTTAGAATTATATGGAAAAAGTATGCTATGCTAAGTGGTTATTTTTGTAATTAATTTGTGATGAAAGCATCTTAAAATAATTCCTCCGTAAGTTATAATTTATATAAAGCTTTGGTAAAATAATTTTCAATTTAGTCGTTTCGGAGCTATTTGGTACAAACAAAACATCAAAGCACCTCCATTTATTAATTCCAACTCTCTATAATGTTCGTTTTATTCAAAAAAAGTGCTACATTTTTCCAACAGAATAAAAATACTCTCTAAATCGAGGTACAAAATTTTAATTTTACATTCTAAAATATATGAAAATGTGATACATATATAGTCACAATCATTTTGTAATCATTCTATGTAATGAAAACATAGATTTATAGAAACGAAAATAAGTAAGTACCTTTATTAAAAAGGCTTTCACGGTTTTGAAAAAAAACTTTGTAAACAAATAATAAATTTTTAATCAAGAGAAAGATTTAATTCTCACTTATTAATTATACACATTGGTTTTTAATTAATTTTGTATTCGTTTTACCCGACTGTGCAAGGAGGAGGGTTATGTTTTCAAGTGTATGTGTGTACATAAATATGTCAGGTAGAATTACTTTGTGTATTCAAAGTGTTAGACCGACATTGGGTACAAAAAAATAAATAAATTTACGATTTTTTTATGTAACCATTGTTTAATAGGTAGGTAGGTATATGATCGATCGCGTATTGATAATTTTTTACTCTAATAAATGATTCGTAGGTATATAAAAAGGTTATGTCCCGAGTGCAATCTATTTATTTAGTATACAATATATTTTCTTTTTAATAATACTAGCTGATTTTGCTTTACCATATTATTTTTATTATTTCTTAAGTAATTGTCATGATAGGTATTATTACTAAGGGGTATGAAAATAGTGTACGAAATATTCCTATACCTAAATAGAATACTTACATGAAAAATTTCATTAAATTCGAAAGAAATGGTAGTTATACCATCTTTTTTCAAATAAGGCTATACTTACGTGAAAATATCATAAAAAACGAACGAGCTATTTCAGACGATTTTGGTTACAAACAATGTGACACTATAATTTTTCATAGGTGTATGTACATACATTTAATATACATTATGATTTATCGATAGTCAATAGAAATAGAGGTGAAGTGTGTACATATTAATGTATTTCTAATTTATTAGCAACTGCCTTGATTGATTTAGATTAATTTTATTTGCAAGGTTCGTTTAGAGGTCTTATTGTATTAAGCTCTTATCCGGTTAATGTTAAACTAGTAGCTTTCCGCCCGCGGCTTCGTCCGCGTTTTCAAAGAAAAACCCGAATAGTTCCCGTTCCCGTGAGATTTCCGGGATTAAACCTATCCTATGTGTTAATCCAAGTTACCCTCTATATGTGTACTAAATTTCATTGTAATCGGGTCAGTAGTATTTGCGTGAAAGAGTAACAAACATACATACATATACATCCATCCTCACAAACTTTCGCATTTATAATATTAGTAGGATAGGATAAGATTATCGATATATTTAGGTATTTCGTTTGTTTAAAATAATATATATTATTAAGACAAATTATCTCGATATGGAATTTTATAACTTAAAAAGTTATTTATATGTCTAGACGTTGAAGTCTTTTCAAAGGAAAAACGAGATTTACTCCATAGAGATATTTCTCTGATAAATATTTAGTATTCGTGAATATATTTATTCTATATTGAAACAAATGATTATGTATAAGTTGAATTTAATAATATAATGAATAAATTAGTTTTAAATCCGTTGAAAATCATTAATTTTCCAAAGAAACAAACAAGAAAGCACTTAAGGTATCTCGATACTTCGACTTAACTTATGACAGTATAATCAAAAGCTAAATACCTATGCAAAATCGACAGTAAACATTTGTAAATAAAAGCAATCAACTGACCAATATTAAAAATCACAACGTTGCGTTCAATAAAATATCACACAATTTTCGATCACAACACACCAAAAATCTGACACCACCGTACCGTCGTAAATACACAACAGGAATTTTAATTTGTACCAAAATTACGGACAGTTATTTACCGGGAAACGAGTGTAACGTTAGATGCAGCGTGGACACGTCCGTGCGCTGTCACGGTCGCGCTCAGACTGAATGTCGGCGCGCGCGCAGGTGATTTTTACACGGATCAATGGTGGACCGCGTCATGCGATAGCCGCTAGAGCTTTTTCGGTTATCGATTTTCCGGTGTTGATAATTATTGTCTTATCGTGTAAACTATAAAGTCATGGTTTGTGAATGTTTCGTTGGGAAATTGTTAGGATGTGAGTGTAATGTTTCGTGGAAATGTTAGGTTGTATAGATAAATGGGCTAGACGTTTTATTGCTACATGAATGAAGGTACTTATAGCTGCACCTAATAGGTGAAATAGAGGAAAGATTAAATGTAAATAAAAGGTATTTTCTATTTCTAACTAGTTTTAATTGTTTTGTATGTTTTAGTTCTTTGAATGGAGTTTAATTTTAATATCTCTTTAAATATCTCTATAAATTCATGTATTTTTTCCTTGGTCATCAGATCAACTGGAACCGTTGGCAAGCAACTCGACCGATTTCGCTTAATCTTGTTTCATTTGTTTTTGTACCAACAAGCCAAAAGAATCGCTTCATTTAACACGTTTTATACGCTCGTCGAAGCTTACGAGATAATTGGATAACGTCTGACGGGTCAGCTAATGCTTTTGAAAACATGTAAGAATAAAAAACGTTGCCTGTATTTTGTAAATGAAGTTATTTAATATTTATAATCGGATACAAGTCGTACTACGTTCTATCAATCTATTATATCAGTTCATGTACATATGACTCTTTTGGTGACGAAAATATTATCCTATATATTATCTATGAGCATTGTTCGAAGAACAGTGGTTTTAATGATTAATAACTATACACACAGACCACAGAATACATAATAGTAGCTAAACGCTACAGAACGGACACTCTCCGCCTCCCGCCAAAATTAAACTTACCTCACCCCCGCGCGATCAGACATAAAATGGGCCATATTTTTCTGCAAGGACGATACGCAACGAAGATTGACAACATTAATCAAATTGACTTAAAGTAATTTTATTATTTTGGATTTGTGATTATCGTTTTTCGTAGAAAATGGTTAGATATTGTGCTGTTTACGGATGTATTTCATCAGAAAAACGCCAATTTTTTTTTTTACGCTAGTCACAAATGTGCCAACCATAAAGCGTTAACACACACATTTGCAGTCTCTACAGTGTGATTGTCAAAACGATCATTTTGTATGGAGTGTCCGGGGTGTGCACAGACTATATTTTACCTACCTTTCATTTCTTTGTTATCAATTTTAATAGCTATCGCGGCACCTTTGATGATAATAAGTTGGAAAGAGGTGACGCTATTTGCGGAATTTAGTGTTACATCCTTCCTGTCCGTGTATTATGTGTATTTGTTATTTTTTTTTAATACTATTGGTATAAATTTAATGAATGAATGAATATTTTTTTTTCATTAATTCATAAATCTACATCCTCTATTTCGACCCTCTGCTTTTTTTAAATTATGTACTACTAGATTTCCGCCCTCGGCTTCGCCCGCGTTTGCAAAGGAAAACCCGCATAGTTCCCGTTCCCGTGGGATTTCCGGGATACAAACTATCCTATGTGCTAATCAAAGTTACCCTCTATATGTGTGCTAAATTTCATTGTAATCGGTTCAGTAGTTTTTACGTGAAAGAGTAACAAACATCCATACATCCATACATCCTTACAAACTTTCGCCTTTATACTTAATATGTATTATACTATCAAATGTTGTTCTTTAATGAATCAAAATCATCAGTCAATCTTCTGTATTTGTTCGTAAAATAATATATAAAGATTGATCTATGTTCAAGCGGCTTAGACAGACATTTAAATATACATAAATATAATCCTATATCCCTTCTTTTTTGTAATAATATTACCAATCCAGCTATACAATGTCGTATTTAAATATACAAACAATGGGACGTAGAACCATCTCCTTTCTGGAAGTCGGTTAAACATAATATAAATTACGATAACACGTTAACACAGGTACAAACTGGAATAAAAAAAATGTGTGCGTGTAGGTACTAGTGTACACACGTAAGAAGTGAAACTTCTTTATGACCTTATTTTTCAAAAAATAATTTACTATATGCAACTTTACAGAAATACGTCGAATCACGCGTGGTAGGGATAAGTAAAAGATGGCGCGTAACGGAAAAATGTCACGCGTAACGAAAAAATGTTACACTAAATTTTTTCCAACTCCGATAAAGAAGTTTCACTTCAATGAACAGCACTGATAATTCATTTACTTATTTATTTACATAAATGACACACATTGCATGACTTGGTCCATTCTATCGATCGAAATTCGTATGCAGCGAGCGGCGTAGTAAGGGGTGGACCGGTTTTCAATTTGTTTGGCGTTTATACTCTATATTATAGAGTACTGGCTTTATACTGCGGTTTAGTCCGCGCATGGAAATTCCCAGTAATGAGATATTTCTTCGTCTTATATATTTAAAACGTGTGAATATATATTTAACGACATAATTATTAAAAAAAAATATTTTTATGGTAAAATAAAAGGTCTTCACCAAAATATTGCTCTGTCGTCTTTTTCAGTCTTTCAATTGTGTAGGTTGACCGGATTATTGTTATTGAAGTGAAACTTCTTTATCGGGGTTGGACAAAAATTTAGTGTAACATTTTAAAATTTTAAAAAATTTTAAAATTTTTGCGTTACGCCATACTCGTGCCATTTTTAAGGTCATAAAGAAGTTTCACTTCTTACGTGTGTACTCTAGTACACGCATACATTTTTTTTAAAGTGAAACGCATCAAATATGCCTTCGTGTGTGTTACGATATTGCACAAATAATACGGTAAAGTGACTAACATAACTTTTCATCGATAAGTACCTAACTAGATAATAATTTTTAAATCTTAGAGCAAAAAAATGGCGCACAGATTTTGTTCGTGGTGTCTCCTCCATACGTAATAGGTAATATTATCTCAATGTTGCGGAGACAAAAGTTGCTCTTGCGCGCTAGCTCTCAAACTATGGTTTAATATTGTTTTAACAAGAATCACTATGGGCTGATTTTTCAATCCTTGGATAAAACATATTCGTCGAATAATCCATATTAATATTATAAATGCGAAAGTAACTCTGTATGTCTGTCTGTTACTCAATCACGCCTAAACTACTGAACCAATATTCCTGAAATTTGGTATGGAGATAGTTTGATACCCGAGAAAGGACATAGGATAGGTTTTATCCCGGAAATCCCACGGGAACGGGAACAATGCGGGTTTTTCTTTGACTGCGCGGGCGATGCCGCGGGTGGAAAGCTAGTAATATATAAAACTACCATTTTATAAACGTATTCTAATTGCCCGTATTTGACAGTTTACGTGACATTTTAATATTATCGTGTAATACTTTATTGGACGGATAAGTTTTATCCAAGCATTGAAAAATCGGCCCTATAAAGTATGAATTAAAATGATATGGACGCTATGATACATGACCTATCTCGTTTATAGTTTAGTGTTTTCGTTTTGATTTATGACAAATGCGTGGAATCCATACTAATATTATAAATGCAAAAGTAACTCTGTCTGTCTGTCTGTCTGTTACTCAATCACGCCTAAACTACTGAACCAATTTTCATGAAATTTGGTATGGAGATATTTTGATACCCGAGAAAGGACATAGACTACTTTTTATCCCGGGAAAATGACGCAATCTCGGAAATTCCACGGGAACGGGAACTATGCTGGTTTTTCTTTGACTGCGCGGGCGAAGCCGCGGGCGGAAACCTAGTAAATAATAAATACTGCGGTGTTTATGTGATGATTAAACTTCAACTTATGTTTAGTCAAATATACTCTACTAGCTGTTTCACCCGCATTGCTCCGTGATGATGATATATAGCCTGTAGCTTTCCTCGATAAATGAGCTATCTAACACCTAAATAATTGTTCAAATCATACCAGTAGTTCCTGAGATTATAGCGTTCAACAGCTAGTTACAAATATATATAATACTAGCATTCCGCCCGCGGCTTCGCCCGCGTTTTCAAAGAAATCCCGTTCCCGTGGGATTTCCGGGATAAAACCTATCCTATGTCCTTTCTCGGGTATCAAAATATCTCTATACCAAATTTCATGCAAATTGGTTCAGTAGTTAAGGCGTGATTGAGTAACAGACAGACAGACAGAGTTACTTTCGCATTTATAATATTAGTATGGATTAATCTATGTATTTGTGTACCAAAAATCAAAATAAGCATCATCGTTTAAGTTGTTTTTGCGTATTTGAGCAACAAATTTAAGGACATTTTAAACTTTCGGAATAGGTACATAATATATTATTAAGTAATCATAAAAATAAAAATAAAAAGTTTTGCCCATTAACTGGTTGAACACGATTTTCGAGTTTTTTTTTTGTTGTTTCCGTAAAAAGCATCCTGATATTATCTTATAAAGTAATGATTTAAATATTAAGAGTAATATTATAATACTATTTTTAAATTATTGTTTTATATGTAGCATCACTACATAGTATAAAACAAAGTCGCATTTTCTGTCCCTATGTCCCCATGTATGATTAAATCTTTAAAACTACGCAACGGATTTTGATGTGGTTTATTTTAATAGATAGAGTGATTCAAGAGGAAGGTTTTAGTATATAATTTATTATTATGATTTATAGGCAAAGCGGGCGAAGCCGCGGGCGGAAAGCTAGTAATATTATAAAACTGAAGTGCTTATTTACTTGACCGCGTTAATCTCAACAACCATGGGTCCGTTTTGAAAAAGTATTTCACTCTCATATAGTTCATTTATCGAGGAAGGCTTATATGCTCTATATAATCACGCTAAGACCAACAGGAGCAGAGCAATGCGTGTGAAACCGCGGGCGCTAGCTAACTAATTAATAAAAATAATATGTAGTAAAACTAAAAAACACGCTTTTCATAGAAAACTGAACTAAAAAATAGAAAATTTTATCAAATTATTGTATTGTCATCGGTCCTCAATAAATCTACAAAGTTTGAACGAAATCTGGCCGTTTAAAGTGGGTCAAAATCGCGCCCAAAGAAGTCGGTTACAAACATACAGTCGGTTACAAACATACAGGTGAAGCTAATATAAAGCGTGTAAAAACATAATTAACGTAATATTCTCTATCACAAAATAAATGACATAACGTAATACGGAACGTGCCAATCGGCCTTTTTAAATAGATATTTAACAATCTTTCGTTCAAGGGAATGTTGGTCAATGTTTGGCAAACGACCATTGTGCCGGATACGGTTTAAAGTGGGATTTAAAACCATTTTTGAAGTGAGACTTCTTTATCGGGGTTGGACAAAAATTTAGTGTAACATTTTTACGTTACGCTGTACGCGTGACATTTTTGCGTTACGCCATACTCGTGATATTTTTAAGGCCATAAAGAAGTTTCACTTCTTACGTGTGTACTCTAGTACACGCATACATTTTTTTTGAATTACATATTGTATTTCAATAGCAGTTAAGTACTTGGATAGGAGGACCGAGGAAGGTAATTGAGGGGTGCATATAAAACTAAAGTGGCGATGTGACAAGATGCGGGTTTTAAGCGGCATTTAAAATCGATAAAGTAAAGCTTTTCGATAAATGGGCTTTCAGTATTGGAAGAATTTATCGAATAAGACCTGATCCTGATATTAACACGTTCAACCAAACAAATTTACAATTTTACACTAATATTATAAATGCGTAGCTTGTGAGGATGGCTGGATGTTTGTTACTCTTTCACGTACCTACCTAACTAGCTTTCCGCCCGCGGCTTCGCCCGCGTTTTCAAAGAAAAACCCGTTCCCGTAGGATTTCCGGGATAAAACCTATCCTATGTCCTTTCTCGGGTATCAAAATATCTCTATACCAAATTTCATGCAAATTGGTTCAGTAGTTAAGGCGTGATTGAGTAACAGACAGACAGACAGAGTTACTTTCGCATTTATAATATTAGTATGGACTAGCTTCCGCCCGCGACTCCGTCCGCGCGGATGTCGGTCTTCGCGTGGATGGTTTATTTCTCCATTTTGAGTAACTCTGACAATGACATCTTATAAATATCTATTGGACCCAAATACGGCTAGGCCTATAATAATACGCAACGTGTGTTCGCGGTTCTACAGAACAACGTCTATGGATAAAACTGAAAAATTAAGATTAATTTTTTTTACGTATTTTTCCAGGATAAAAAGTATCCTATTTTACGCCCAGGATAATAAGGTATAATTATACCAAGTTTCATCGAAATCGAACCGTTAGTTTTTACGTGATGCCTGAACATACAGACAGACAGACAGACAGACAGACAGACAGACAGACAAAAATTTTTTTAATCACATATTTGGGTTTGGTATCGATCCAGTAACACCCCCTGCTATTTATTTTTTCAATATTTTCAATGTACAGAATTGACCCTTCTACAGATTTTATGTATAGATTATGCATTGTACACCGTAAATAGGCTAATATGTTTGTCTATAGTAATTAAAGGTGCGAACAGCTGATAAATATTTTGGTGTGGCCGTCTTGTAGCGCAAGTTGGTGTGACGGACATTTGTTATAATGTCCAGGAACATGATAATTGTTTGAAAATTAAATACATGTCTGTAATGATAACCTAAGTAAATACATAGCCTATTCTTGCTTTTTCATTCGTTTTTTTTTAACAATTTTTACAATCAAACTCAGCAATTTTTAAATGCTTTACATTTGAAACGTAAATGATAGCTACTACAATAATATATTTTCGAATTCCACATCGAGATCGAATTGTTTATATTCTTTAAAAAATTACATATTATATTTTAACAAGCAAAACTTACGATTAAGTAGACGTTTTCATAAATGACTTTTCTTACACTTTAAAGGTAACACTCGAATGAATCACAATATGTGCGCCGCAGTAAAACTAACACTAACAGTAATCTCTGACTGCGCCCACTTCCTTTAGTTAAATTGAGGCTAAACTTAAATGACAAAAGGGTTTTTACGTAGTTATGAAATTGTAATGTACGTAAAAGTACGTAAGTTTTGTAAATAATGGGCCTTCTTCACCATGGGCAGCGTTGGAAGAGGCAATGACGATAGTGTAGAGGGCCTAAGGGTGCTTTACCACCAATAATGTGCGAGGATGTGTAGCGAGGAATGTGTTTGTAAATAATCAATAGTATCGCTTCCATCTTCAAATTTAATGAAACGATATGATTGGTTATTTACAAACACATTCCTCGCTATACATCCTCGTACATTATTGGTGGTAAAGCAGCCTAAGGGTGCACTCACACACATCAGTCACCGTCAAGTCACCGATGACTGATCGGTGACGGTTTGTGTACGTATCCACAAACACCAGTCACCGTCATGTTGTCCGTCAGTCACGTCGCCGGTTTGACTGAATCATTGAACACATACATCAGGTTAGTCAGTGATTAGACGTGTGTCACGCTAGAGAACATGTAGCAATTATTGACGGTAGCACGACGCTGACTGAACTGAGACGTGACGGCACCGGGTGAGTGGGGATAAAAGTATGATACATGTATGGAAAGATTATTTGACGTGCCTGACCGGTGACGTCACTGATAGATTTCGTGCCGGCGACTGTCGTGTGGGAACAGAGTCATACTAGAACTATTGATACATATTTTTTTTTAATCCTGTCCGGTGACGTGCCGTGACGGTGACTGATGTGTGTGAGTGCACCCTTAATGTTTATGATCGGCCGTCATGTCATTGTAGATGTTTATACATAATCGCCCTAATGGCGCCAACGTTGACGATCATTTCTTGGACAAACGATGCCCATTGTGTAGAAGGCCCTTTAGGTTTGATAACGTAGGAAAACTCGGCGGTAGGTGTATGTATAGTTTTCGTCATGCTCTTAACAGGTGTGAATATTTTTTGGATTATCTTTAGTGTGCTTTCTATGTATGCATCACATATTGAAATACTTTATTGTGTAAAGATCGATTTTGACTTATATGAAAGAAAAACGAATACTAGGTAGATAGGTAATTTGGTATGACATTTTTTTTAATAAATTTTAAATTGCTTGGGTATTTTGTGAAAAATACTAAATTTATAATGTTACCATACACAGAGTTGTATGAAAACATAAAAATTTAGTATACCATACTATGTCTTTGCGTAAACATCGTTGTTTATCCAATTAACAACACGACTGTACTATTCGATCAAAATAGAAATACCACCGCGCCATCCACCTCCCTTTATCAAATCGTTTTTATACATAGCGCGACATAGTTGCACCTACCCTGTAAGTCAAGTCATTAGTCCATAGGTATGTATTGTTTGTCGCTAATTGACACGTTCGTAACTGCTTCATTAGATGGAACTGCTTTCTAGTGGAGTACAGTCGTGTAGAGATGTAGGAATCATCCTAATATCGTGTCCTACTAATATTATAAACGAGATAGTTTGTGAGGATGGATGTATGTATGTTACTCTTTCATGTAAAACAAGTCATTAGTCCATAGCAATGTAGACGAATGTATTGTTCGTCTAATTGACATGTTTTAAACTGCTTGTATAGAGAACTGCTCGAGATTGACTGAGCCGCTTTCTAGTAGAGTACAGTTATGTAGAGATGTGACAAAATTCCTACTGGTTTTATCCAACTATACTATTACAAATGCGAAAGTTTTTGAGGATAGATATATTATGATGTCTTTACCTTTGACGACGCGGTTGGCGCAGTGGTAAAGTAACTGCCTACTGAGCCGACGGTCCCGGGTTCGATCCCCGGTCAGGGCAAATATTTGTGTGATGAACTCAATTATTTGTTCTTGGGTCTGGGTGTTATTATCTATATATGTATTTATTAAATATTATATCTATCGTCGCCTAGTACCCACAACACAAGCCTTAACTGAGCTTACTGTGGGACTAGGTCGATTTGTGTAATAATGTCCTATAATATTTATTTATTTAACTCGAAAACAACTGAACGGTCTACCTTGTTACCGGAACTGTGTTTACCTTTGCGGATTCCTCCCCGGACACAATAGCACAGCACAAAATTTACATGTCTTAAGATTGATAGATCGAATTGTATGTATGTCTGCACGTATCGCGATGGTATATCGATGTTTTTGTATAGCAATACACATATGTGGTTTTGTTCTATGTCTAGGATTTATTTTCGCTACAAATACAAGTATATTTATATAACTATGTGGTATCTATGTACAGTATATGTAGTTTATGTAGTATGTAGGCATTTTTTAAATATATTCTTTCTTTTATTTCTTTTTTGCGCTATCCTTATTCTTCTCACATTTCTTTTCCTACCAGGTTGCCTGGCAGAGATTACTGTGTAGCAATAAGGCCGCCTATTGTGCAAAATTTTTGTACCTCACTAATTTGTACCACATTTCCTATATTGTTTTGTACAATGAAGTTTTATAAATAAATAAATAAATACAATCGTTAGTAATTTTATCAAATCTAAGTTATGTAACGCTTATCATTAAGAAACTTATCATGTCTTCATACTGCAAATATTTCATATTTTATTTCATTCAGCATAATAAAATGCTTTAAGTATTTTTGCTCGACTGTACTATTTTGATTGCTGCCTAGATCAACGCCTGAGTGATACCCAGGTAACAACTAGATAGCGGTTACTTAAGTTTTCTTAATAATTACAGCCTTGCCTAGGAAATTTAAATGAAGTGATATGTCCTGATCGGTCGGTGGTTTTATCTGTGTCGACTTGTAGAGCAAATCTATTTAAATTGGCATCTATACTATCTATAGTTTATAGTCTATACTATAATATAATATTATAAAGCCGAAGAGTTTGTTTGAACGCGCTAATCTCAGGAACTACTAGTCGGATTTGAAAAATTCTTTCGGTGTCAGATAGCCCATTTATCGAGGAAGGCTATAGGCTATATATCATCACGCTAAGACCAACAGGAGCGGAGCACTGTGGGTAAAACCGCGAGACGCAGCTAGTAATACATAATTCTTATAACTATAATGCTATGAGGTTTAAAAAGGAATGTTAGTAAGGATTACATGTACTAAATAGTTGAAATTACGGACATTTACGGATTTTAAACGCGTTTAAAATCGTTATAACCTAAACACTTTCTAAATGTATAATACTCGCGTAAAATCAATCACCAAAAAATACTATACAGTTGAAGAAAATAACGTTTCATCCGTTTTCGTTGCAATATTTACAAAAATCTAAAAAATCTTGTTTACTCTTAAAACATCGTATTGTGACTGTTTAAAAATATTTTGGTAGGCTAATGTTGATGGTCCAATATTATAATTTATAACGATTTTCAAAATATATTTTAATTTTTGAATTTGGTTTAGTTGTTAACATGGAGTTTTATATTGTGTACTCGTATTAGCACTGAGCTAATAACCGTGAAATTGTTTTGTTACTGAATATTCATGCTACTTTATTAAACTAAAAGTAGAAATGACGTATCGATGTTAGCGTGTCTTTATTATGCGAATTTTGTAAAAATATATTTACCTCTTTGATTTTCGTGACTAATTCTGTAAATATTTCACATAATTTAACTTACTTTTTTTCTTTCCAGATAAACAATGCGGGCCCCAAACAGCTACCTTGGCGAACACCACGCAAAATATATCAAACTTCCCATCTGGCGACGCTAATTCAAATCCGCTCCCACCAAACATTTTCGCGAACGTCAATTTGAACACGTCACACACAAAAAAAGATTCGCAAAACAATGAAATTAAAGAGATCACAACGTCCACTCAATCGAAGGCGTCCGTGAAGTCGGATGATGATTTCGACGTGAACGAGTACTTTGCGCGTTTGCAAGGCTCGAGATACGTAAGCGCTCCATTGAGTAGCATTATAAAGGAGGATCAGAATGCGAATTTGCAGGCGGTAGAGGAAAATCTAGAGGAGATTAACTTGAACGAGCCAGAGAAAGCGAACGAGGAGATACAGCATAGTCTAACAGCGGATATTGCGCAGAATTTCTCCCAGTTACCTACAGTGTTGCCGCAAGTGGCTAGCGCGGTGTTCAGCTCGTTTTCTAATATGCTAAGCATGAAGAGCAAGGATGTGCCTGATGTTGGTAACGTGTATAGAGAGGAGAGCGTGCCGCTGGGTGTGCCTGATGCTCCGAG
>CAJQZN010041607.1:0-29482 GCA_907164685.1 Colias eurytheme
CTATCTTTATAAAAGATTAAGGCAGGAACACATGATATCTTTATTTTCTAGCATTACATTTATACAGAAAGTTATTAGTTATTTGCGTGTTTACAATTTGTAAAGCTTATTTTATGTTGATATTTTGGACTTTCATTTATCTAAAAATAAACAAGGTTCGTAGTTTTTCCCTTTTAGCACCATTTGGAGAATGAAATATTAATAATTCATGCCTCCATAGTGCTCAAGAAATATTAAAAATTTATCAACAATCCACCTTTTCTGAGTACGTTCTTTCTTGGACAAATATACCAATAAGACATCTATGTTATAAATTCTCTGCCAATTAGTTCTGTAGGTAATTTAATCGCTTATTTTTATATCAATACATATTTTTACTTATACTTATATGGAAGTGTATCTTACAAATTCAACTCACCTATGGCGATGAATACATTTGACAAATCTACATAAAAAGTGAAGTCCCGTGTCCCCAAGTGGGGTAAGGGGCAGATGCATTATTCATACATCTGTTTCACTGATCGATTTTCTTTAGGGACAAGTAGGTGATCAGCCTTCTGTGTCCTACCAGACCGAGACATTTTTTTTTCTTCGTCTCCACCGGGAATCGAACCCAGGACCCCTGGGTGCTACGCTCACGCGTCAACCACTGTACCGAGGAGGCGGTCACAAATCTACATAGTTATTTATAAAAACTTACAACTTAGTACATGCGAGTTGTACTTTGTTGTAAAGACAAAAATAAAGCATTTATTTTATTATAGGATGTTTATTTTGATCAATACTTTTATTATGTAATCTGTGTACGCATAGGAATCCATCTATGATGCATGTAATGTATGCAACTTCATTACCATAGGTTTGAAACCAGAGTCACGTCCCGAGATTCCTTTTTGTTTTACATTTCACTCTGACTTGTCTGGATGTAGTGTTTGATTTATTTGTAAGTACATAATCACTACATAGTATAAAACAAAGTCGCATTCTCTGTCCCTATTTCCCTATGTCCCTATGTCCCTATGTCCCTTTGTACGCTTAAATCTTTGAAACTACGCAACGGATTTTGATGCGGTTTTTTTTAATAGATAGAGTGATTCAAGAGGAAGGTTTATATGTATAATAACATCCATTAAATAGTGGAGAAGTACTGTTATTTTTGAGGTTTCTAATGTGATGTCGTAAATAATTACATTTTATCCGCTTACATTGCAAACGTAGGCTGAACCCTACGAGTTTTATCAAAATAATGTACTAAGTATTGTACACATTGAAAAGGCCTACAGAAAAGTCCGCGATGGCATATGTCTATCTCTTATGGATAACCCACAATAACTTTGTTTTGTCATTTACTTTTTACGACAAATAATAGCTAATTTTCGAAGCGATTTTAACCAATACAGCATTAATCCTTAACCAATTAAATACCTTGAATACATTGTTCATTTAATATAGATCTATATGGCCCTTTACACCGTATGATTTAAGTGAATATTTTCGAAGATATTACAGATTTAAAAATTGCGGGGCGTAGCGTTTGCGGCGGTACCGGCCGGCCGGGCCGCTGTTTTTATATACAACGTTAAAAGTTATTCTGTAGTGTATTTAGTATCAGCATTGCACCCGTGCGAAGCCGGGGCGGGTCGCTAGTATTATTATAAATGTGTTTTTCTGTTGTAGGAACGTATTTGTGACTTATTTAGTAACAGTTGACATTAATATAACTACAAGTACCTATCTAAAGTAGAGTCATTTATTTATTTTTTATTTAGAGACAGTTAGTAACCTAACATGTGAAATTTTCTGTATTTATTAATTTCACGTATAAGTAACTCGAATACTACGTTTAAAACAGTTTTTTTTACAAAATATAATGCATTTATTTTCAAATTAATAAATGCTAATACTTATATTCCATTTAAAATGTTTCGTTCATCTTCACGAAATTCCACAAACATAAGGCTTAGTCCACATAATGGTATTTACTATTTCCAAATTTCTTTGCACACAGTGTGTCCACAGCTTTACGCGGTTGTTGACACCAGTCCGTTATCAATCAAGTTAGACGGAGCTGATAACAGATGCACCTGTGTACCACGCAAGATCGGTACTGGACTGGTCTTATTTATTTAATCATTAACATAGTTTAAAGATACTTAAAAATACGCTGAAACAAATTATTGTTGTGTCACCGATTGATAAGTGTACAAAGTTTGAATTAAATCCGTTTAAAGTGGGTCAAAATGGAATCTAAATGAGTTGGTTACATACGAACATACAGGTGAAGCTAATTAAAGCGTGTTAAAAAGAAAGACTCAAGAATTTATCCTGCATTGGCTGTGTCCCGTGGTTTTACCCGCATTGCTCCGCTCGTATTGGTCTAAGCGTGATGATATATAGCCTTCCTTGATAAATGGGCTATCCAACACCGAAAGAATTTTTCAAATCGGATCAGTAGTTCTTTAGATTAGCGCGTTCAAACTAACAAGCTCTTCAGCTTTATAGAATTAAGTATAGATTTTATTCTGTTTGTAGCGTTTATAATGAGTAACGGTTTTGATATGTGATACTTGAATTTACGATTCACGACAGTTGATACGTTCTGTTAGAATAACAATCATTCTGTAAAATCGATATGGTTTGCGTTTGCATTAATTTTTTTTTTATCATATTACCTATAGTTATAAATACATGGACAACCCGGACAGAAATGGTAAAGATTTAAGGTATATATTTCGTATGGTAAAGGCTTTTTTTTTTTAATCCGACGAGTATTTCATTGATGCAATGATATTCAATGTTTGTGGCAGGTAGATTAGCTGTGCCCGTAGTTTTACTCGATAAATGGGTTATCTATCACCGAAAGAGTTTTTCAAATCAGACCAGTAGTTCCTGAAGTTTAATGCGTACAAACAAACAAACAACAAAATATCCTGTACTTTTGAAAATAAAAACTTGTATTTAATTAGTTTAGTTTACGAACATAAATTCCCACTTCCTCTTACGCAACGAGTGAATGATATTCGGCTCGTTATCTACAAATTAGCTAGATAGCCGCTGTATAGAGGGTTTATCAATGAAATTGTCCTATCAATTACTTTCCTTGTAATAAAAAGTTCATTAACCCCTTCATTAACTTTTGGGTATCTGTTCTGTGATAAGGGATTAATGTAGTATTTATTTGAGTGGCTTCTTTACGTAGTGGTTACAGAAATTAGATACCTGTTTGTGGGATTTTTCATATAAAAAGTCACAATTTTCAGGTTATGTTCGCAGCCTTGTGCTCTACATTTTTTGATGCTTATTACCTATTAATGTAATGTAACCAAGTAATAATAAAATTATTTTAATATTTATACTTATTGTTCTACAATCTACATACATATAAATAATCTAATAGTTTTAAGAAATGAATGCTGACCTGTACCAAACAGTCCTTACAGGTAGACAGAAAGGACGCGAGATTTGGAAAATAAAAAGAGTTAAACGTATGATACTTACCGATTTTTTTAAAAAGGATTTTTTTAACATTGATATTTACAGAACACGTAAAAAACATGGTTTATCTCGAAGTATTTGTAAATTCAAATGTGAAATAGAGCCGTTATGTCTACCTACTTGTGTATGTTTGTTATTTGTATCATAATATATTGTATATTATAATCGCTATCAGTATATAAATGATATCATCGACGTCACCACGAATACACAAATTGGTATGCATCCGACCTGACCCACATTGACTCAATGCCGCTCTCATCATATATTATTAACACGCCTACAAATACATTTATTTTGATACAGTAGCAATATTCTTTTAAAATAAATTTTGTATTTTTTTTTAAAACAACTTGAATTTTTAAGCTATTGCATAGCTTCTATCGCGGGCCTTGAGCGCGGGGACCGAATCCAGAAATTCCGTAACGAAAAAACCTGACGCTCCCCACTCCGACGGGCACGGAGGTGTGGCTTGAAGGCATAGCATACAATAGCTTTACCGCGGCAGTCCCCGAGTGCCACACGTCTTTTTTTGCGGTTTCCTTCCAAAATCGTTTTGTCCACCTACTTTTATTATTGAAATATGATTACGTTATTATAAATAAATGTATATTGCATAAAGTTTAATCGATAAGAGTTTATTGTAAATTGTATAAAACACTTAAATGACACAATATCCAATTGGACGCACATTAAGATTAACTTAAATGTTATTTTTTACTTTCATGCATGTAATACTTAATTTTGGAAAATTACTTGGAAACTAATTAAACCACAGACAACAAAAGGTATGTTATACGGTCGGTATGCAAAGAGAATCCCTTTATTAACATGTTTCAAATTGTGGACACAGCACATAACACAGATATTAGAATATAATTGCCTAGATGTCGCTATCAATATTTTAATCTAGATGTATCTCTAATAATTTCTTACGTAACGTCATTAATGATGCTCTACCTAACTCTACCTTTTCTTATTCCTAGACTCCTAGTATTATTTTAGGTATCATAGTATGATATAATAGTTTCCCTCATAAATATTATTAAGATAACAATGAAACAATGCATAATATATACTTTATTATAGAGGTAAGGTACAAAACGATGGCGAATAAAAGCTCAGCTTTTTTCAAAATGTATTCAATTCCTCAGTCAAAATAAGTTCACCATACACTTTAATCTTCTAAATTACAAAATATTACTACAGCGAAATCAGCGATTGCATGACGTCACATTTCAATGACTAAGCCATATCTAGGTTTACTAAATCTTTGGTGTCAAATGGTTAGCATATCTGACCCATTTTGGTGCTCAATGAAATCACATAGTATGTGGGACGCCACTGTTTACAAATGATCACAAAAGTTGGACAAATTGAACTATTGTAAGTGAGTGTAATTTATCAGAGTCGAGAGTAAAGATTTGTTCATATAAATGGGACTGCTGTTATGTTTGCTTCTGATTACCTTTTATGTTTTTTTTTTATGTTAAATACTGCATAATCGTTATGAAATGCGATTCATTGAATTATCTCAACTTGTATATATAATTACTGGTGAGGCTGCTGAAGCTTCTTTCTATCGTAATGATAAAATTACGTTAATTCAAATAAGACAAATGTTTAATTGTGCATTGAGTGTTAATTCTATTAGTGTCAGCATATTGATTTCAGCGTAATTACTTTTTCAAAGATGATTTATTAATTTATGTTTTTATAACTATAACAAAAACATGAGAGTCCAAGAATACTAGCCAAAATGTAAACGTGTCTTTACTAAAACAATTCGCAGGGCTTAAATTACAATTCAGATTGAGATAACACCACGATAGTGAATTACATTTGTCCGCTCAGTATTTAGAAAGCCAAACATGAACAAAGCAACTGTCAAACGATTATCACAGTTCATTATTAATTATAATACAGCCATATTTGTTGTAGTTATCGATGGACAGTCTGTGCTATTGTTAATCTGTGACATGCTTTTTAGTGTAATTGATGTGGTTAAACGCACACTTCACTCATTGTTATTTTAGTATGTATTTAAAATATAAATTATTTCGATATTTATACAACTGCGATATATATGGCATATAAGTTTAGCTAACAATTATTATGTATGACCTTTATCAAAATATTTTTCAACAGGCTAAAAAAAGAAAGGGACATTTTAATTTTCTTTCTATAAAAAATAGATGAAAAAACGAACTAATTAATGAACAATTAAGACTTAATTATATCGGGTAACGTTTTTTCCTTATATCGATTTACATTTAATGGAAGATTCATCAACTTTGCTCTTAAACAGATTCAAAATGAGTTTATGATGAAAATTTAAGTATAATGGTACAATATATGACCTAATACTATGTCATATATTTTTGAGTGTCCCATAAAACTTTATTGTGCCAATAAACACTAAGTTCTGACTGTAAAATCAATTTATTATCTCGTGATATTTCATAATAAATTACGAAGTTAAAATATTTTATAAGAATGCTACAAAAATGTTTTATTTTTTAATCCATCATCTTTGTTTAGAGAATTGACGTCCTCGACGCAGTACTGTGCCCTCAAAGTTTTTAGTTGTAGGACAGTTATTTTTAACTGATATGTTACTTCGCATGAACCTGGTACATTGTCAGGATGCACGTAAATTTGGCACAAAGATGATATGGTAGAGTCTGGAAGACAACATATTGTAGTTTTTATCTCGTTTGCACGTCACTGAAGCCGCACGCTTAATCTAGATTAATGTACTAGTAGCTTGTAATGTCAACTGTGGAAATTCGCAAAACATAAAAAAGACGTGTGGCACTCGGGGACTGCCGCGGTAAAGCTATTGCATGCTATGCCTTCAAGCCACACCTCCGCGCCCGTCGGAGTGAGGAGGTTTTTCGTAACTAAATTTCTGGATTCAGTCCCCGCGCTCAAGTCCCGCCATAGAAGATATGTAATAGCTTAAAAAAAACACTTATAAATTGCTTTTATCAATGATTGATCATACTTTTCTTTTCAATTTTTATTGCCTGACATATCACATAACTTTTTAAATGATGAATAAGTGCATCCACAAAAAAAGCTTGGCCTTACAAAATATTAGAGTATTCCATCATTAGCTAATGTTTTCCATTAACTCCCTACGGATTCCAAGCCATCTGTTTATTTCTTGGAATAAAGCGTTTAATTCAAGATTTTACGGCAATAAAAGTATTTGGTTTATGAAACTTACGGAAGTCGTAAGTACGGATTCAAGTGAAAAGAGTGATGTTTTCATCAGCGCGTACATTATAGAGGCTGTCAAGAAAATAAATCAGTGAAAATTTGAAATATATAGCTTTTTATGTCATCAGGGAATCGGAGACTTTCCTTTTTGAATTTTTATATAAACTCGACAAACAAATACAAATAACAAATATTTTCATTTGAATGCCAATATAATCTGTGACTGTTTAGTTTTAGGTCATTGAGAAAACTTACTGAATCAGCGATACGGCAGAAGAATAACAACCGAATTTTATTATGATTCTACGCGTGAGAAACGACAATGAAAATCAGTGGTAGATAATATTATAAATGGACTATATAAACACTTATTAAAGTTGACTAAAAAGTCGAGATTTTAGGTAACAAATTACATTAATTAACCCGCGTAACATGTACGTTTCTTCTTTATCTCTTACCTTGGGGAGTCTGGAAGAGATCGCTAGTAAGCGATAAGGCCGCCTTATGTACCTACCATATTATGTACCTTTGTATAATTGTAAATATTCCTTGGTGTGGTAAATTGATAAATAAATTAATAGAGTTAGTTCGGCACGTGTGTTAAGGAAGTAATACAGTGATTTGTTTTACGCCTTGAACATGTAACCAATAGCTACTTAGTCCAGGTAAAGGTCCTATTAAATTCCATAACGGTCACAGTACGTAAAATATTGGGACATTTATACAAAAGAGCAATTCGTTATATACCATATTATGGTGAAGTCGTGAACTCCCATGGAAAATATATTCAAAATGGGGTCAGAGTGTAGCTGTCCCTACTGTTATGGTTAAACTTGGTTCTTTGATTGCTAGATATGGCTTCAATGGTGACTCAGTTTTCGCCTTTAGGTATTACGGTATTTGAAGTGACTGTCGCTTAATATGGGATAAATAGACCACTCTTTAAGTGTATGTACTTGTATTTTATATCATAACATTTAGATGACGGTTCAAGAATTTTAGTGTAATATAGAGATTAGAGTGTAATATCAAAATAATCGTAGTAATAATACTAAATAATTAATTAGTACTTGTTTGTTCAGTTTAATTAAAGTAATGATACTTTAAATATAATTCAGTGCACACAGTAGAGAATTGTGAAATTGTAAAATAATGAAAGAGGGGACTAACGAATTTTTTAGAATATGTACAAAAATAACTAATTTTCATATTTTTTGTTAAATTGTTTTTGTCATTTAAGTAATATACAAAATAATATTATTATGTTTGCTCAGTAAACATAGAGATCATAACGAGTTTTTTAATGTATTATGTATGTGGTGAGATTTTAGTAAGGCCCAGTAGGGTTGAAATATTATTTATTAATGTTCTCTGTGCTGTCTAGAGAAGCTTACAGTTAGGGATGTCATACCTACAAAATATGAGAGATATAAAAAAATATCCATGTATTAAGAAAATTATAAGGTTTTGCTTATTTGAAGTATTACCCATAAGCATGTAGCAGAATTTCAGATAAAATGTCTATATTTATCTAAAACCTATCCTATCTTTATTTTTCAAAATTAATAAATAATTAGAAATAATTATTGTAATTCGCGAAAATCCAGTCCCAGACTAGTAAATACGTAGTTCGCCGGCTAGTCGTTAAAATGATTTCCATTACATAAATGTCAAAGGGTAACCAATTTTCCCGTGAATGAAGCATTGATTTTCACACAAAACGTCAAGCTATAAACTGCATTTGGCAGCCCTATTAACCTCTAAAAGGTACAATATAAGTCGTGGTTACGCCTGTTAAATGAACATTGCTTTGCTTTATAGAAACAATGTTTTAACTATTTCAAATCAAAATTATTAGAGGTATTGCATGTAATTACTAATTATTCAAGTTCTTAACTTTCATACTCACTTAGTAGTGACTTTATTGTAGCCGTTTAATTAAGAGACTAGGTAGGCTATTAATTGATTAGGTAATTTAAGAATGATTTGGTTTTTGATAAATCAAATCCTTTTAAAGAAGGACAAAGGATCAAAGATTTCTTAGGTAGGAAAAGAATCATAGCCCATGACATTTTATGGTTTCATTATTCTATTTACTGACTCATTTAGATTTAAGTACCTTACGAAACGATAGTAAAATACAGAAAGATTTCACTCCCCACCTCAATTCCGAACTCATCATCATCATCAGCCCAAATACGTTCCCACAGCTGGGACACGGGCCTGCTATGAGGGTACATCCACCATGCTAGCCAGATGCGAATTGACAGATTTCACATATCATCAAACTTTTGATTCTTCAATATCCAACAAAAATCAGTTTTAAAACTTTCGAATATCTTCGAGAACTTCGTCATACCGACAAGGAAATGCCAATAAAATATAAGTGGTCCCAAACGATATCACCATCTAAACATTTCAATAGAGTTAGTAATTTGTATCGTTATCAATTTTAGGTGAATTTATGCTATTGGCGTTTCAATAGTTGATTACAAAAGCCCTTAATGTTGTTTACGATACAATGCTTTTCATGGTTGCTTAACTGTAGGTATTTTATGACTTGATATAATGAGGTGGAGAAATAAGTATTGTTTGTTTAAAAGAAAAAATGGACTAATTTAAAATTTTAGTAGATCGGGGAAATGGGGATGAGGCTAATTTCTAAATTAAAAATAAATATATGAAAATATACAGGTTTAATATAAATAACATTCATATTTTCTTATTAACCTCAAGTTAGTACTGATTTCATATTATTAGATTTACTCCTTCTTTTGGGAATTCGAAATCATCACCATCATCATCATCAGCCCATATTCGTTCCCACTGCTGGGACACGGGCCTCCTATGAAGAACAGGCCATAATCCACCACGCTGGCCAAGTGCGGGTTGGCGGATGACACATGTCTTTGAACTTTTGATTCTTCGACATGTCGGTTTCCTCACGATGTTGTTCTTCATCGTTCGAGCAGTGGCGATGTTATAAATTATATAAAAATTCGAAATAACCATATAATAGTTTAAGTAGTTTTCATAATGTGATTTAATTATACACACGAGGAAGTTTTATGTCGTGTTTAATTAAATATGATATCCACGTGTAGTTCAGATAAATGAAGCTATAATTACTCTACGTCATAGTATATCTACTACTTAATATACACATAAATTCAAGTTTTAATAATAATTAATAAAAAGTTATTTTTAAGAAGATAATGAGAAGAAGCAGGGTCCACAGGGTTTCTGGGCAAAACTGGCGACAACAAGCGAACGACCGGCCTCAGTAGCGTGCCATGACTGAAGCCTATGTCCAGCAGTGGACAAATATAGGCTGATAATGATGATGAAGATGAATGAGAAGAAATAAAAAGACGTGTGGCACTCGGGGACTGCAGCGGTAAACCTATTGCATAGCATGCCTTCAAGCCACACCTCCGAGCCCGTCGGAGTGGGGAGCGTGAGGTTTTTTCGTTACGGAATTTCTCGATTCGGTCTCCGCGCTCAAGGCCCGCGATAGAAGCTATGCAATAGCTTAAAAAATAACTTCTTACTATCTAACACATTCCATTTTATATTTTAAAGTTCGATACCATATTATTTTCTACTACTACAGTCAGAACTACATATAGAAAAACATTTACTACTATTAGGTAAAAATATTGTTACTCGAAAACCATAATAAAAATAAATGGCGCTTGAAATCTCAAACAAGTTAACATTCCATGGAAACCATTATAAAATTCATATTAAATAGCGTGAATTCATTAATAAGTGGTTTGCATGCAAATTGTGACACGCGCAACAATCTAAATGGGCCTTTAAATATTTCGTAAATTATGCAAGGAGCTTAGATTGGCTAATAATAGTGCTAATACATTAATTATCATACCAAGTAGCAATGAAAGAGATAAAAATAAATACTGTAAAGCCTATATTATTGAGTCGTATAAAATGATAATATGAGAAACAAAGGGAATTTTATTGTTAGTTTTGATGATCTTCCATTTGCAATATTAAAAAATTCTTCATAGATTTTTAGATATTTGTACAGTACAAAATATCATCATCATTTATCGGTTGAATAATTTCCCTAAATTTGTATGTTTGTAGGAGGCAATCTCGGGAACTCCTGAGTCCTGGACTGTACACACTTTCACTAATAATAGAAAGCTTCGCTATCTTCTATTGCTATAAGACATATTTTATTTTGATAAATTTCAATAAGTTGCGCGGGTGGAAAGCCGGGAGAGAACTATTTGTTACAAAAACGATCATTTCAACCGTTCGTAGATACATAAATTTCTTTTTGATGTCACATTTCGATATTTACATATCTATACTAATATTATAAAGCTAAAGAGTTTGATTGTTTGTTTGAACGCGCTAATCTCAGGAACTACTGGTCCGATTTGAAAAATTATTTCGGTGTTAGATAGCCCATTTATGGAGGAACGCTATAGGCTATATATCACCACGCTAAGACCAACAGTAGCGGAGCAACGCGGGTAAAACCGCGGGACACAGCTAGTTTCATATAAAAATAGTCGGCTCTTTAATATAAAACTAACCTCATAAGTTGTTAGATAAAGATCGCTCATTAGAAGTAAAGGAAACATAAGTAGTATAAAATGTTTATCTAATTCAGTTTCCACTCAATTAGGACGTGTAATCTCTTTGGTTTATCTTTCTGTTCGTCTATCACATTCTTTTTAAGTAATGTATAAACATATTTGATTTTTTTTTAATTAATAGGCGGTTTGTCCGAAAAAAGTCATAATTTTTAGAAATTGCATGTCATTTATAAATTTTGTTATCAAATCTACATCGTAACACGAAAACTATTGTTTATATTTATCGATAGTATATTATATCATTTCTTCTCAATGTTCTTATTCTAAAGATGTTTCACTGGACCATATTGTTGCATAAAGTGGGATAGATAGTCAAAAGTTCTAAAAAAGAACACATAGAGGTATCTCTAAAACAAGAAGGTAGGTACATCATCGTGTTAAAAGATACTGTCGTTTGAATCATATCACACACGAAAAAGTAGAAACTCAAGTCTATGAGTCGGTCTAGATGTAGGTTTATTAAGTCGACATTGTCAAAGGTCGACACACTGGATTCCACGAAACAGGTTACTAGTTGCCGCTTATAGGTACTATGTGCTTTGTTTTTATCGCTAGTGATGTGACCTTCATCGTAATGCCTGCGTTAAATGTTGGCACAGCACTATGGGTGAAAATTTTAAGGTATGGATGGGTTATGGAGTACCTTATGTCTAAATTGGATTCTAGTCAAAGAAAAACCTGCATAATTATCGTTCCTGTTGGATATTCGGGATAAAACCTACCCTATGTCCTTTCTCAGGTCTCAAGCTATCCCTGTACCCAATTAGACATTCTAAAAACTATATTTCGTATGTAGATCACGCCCCAAGTATTCTTTAAAAAAATATTCAATGTACAGTTACGATTTTATCATATAAATATAGATTATATAAAACACATAATAATACGAATAAAAGGAAAACCGACACACTGAGCAACCAAAAGAAGAAATGTCACCGAATCCTTATTCCTTACATACAGGGTGTCCCAAAAAGTAGTGATGAACGGAAGCTGGGAGGTAGAGGACCTAGAGAGCTATCCGAATCACCCCCATGTATGTTATGCGATTTTTCGTATTTTCGGAGTTATGACATTTTTTTCAATTTTTCATCTATCGCCGAGTACGATGAGATTTTTATTTATGGTGACGTGACTTATTGCGCTAGATGCTTGATTTTTTTTTGTGTGGTAAGCTGAAAGATAGGCCAATTCAGTATGGTAACATTTACTATCGTTAGATCTTCGAATGGAATAAAAAAAGAATTAAATGCCAAGAAAGATAAAATTACCCAGTATGTTCACAACTTCAAGGGCCCATAAAAAAATAAAATCACATAAAAAAAGTTTTCCATTTGGCTTTTAAAAACTCGCTCTATCTATCAGGTAGCTACCCTAAAAATTTCATTTTATTATTCAGAAGGCTTCAATCGAAAAATTGAAATCTAAATGAGGTAAGTGCAAAAATTGAATTAACATGATGATTAATAAAAACAAATTAAAACCAATAACAAGGTGTTTAATTACCAGAAATTTTTAAAATGACCCCGCTATTGCTCAGTGCAAGTGCGACATCACCGTAAAAATTTTAATGGTTTCTTCTGCTACTATGAATTTCCGGGTTATTTCGTCCAAATTGTAGCATTCTCTCAAGTAGCCGAGGTCTTTTTAGTATCCCCATTGAAACAAATCAATGGGGTTTAGGTCGAGGGACCGTGCAGGCCAGGCTTTAAGGCAGGCGTCACCAGCGCATGCGCAGGCTGCAACGACCAATCCATCTTTCAGGGTATCTTTGCCCTTTAGCCTGGCCTCGACGGTCCCCGGACATAAACCCTATTGATTTTTTTCCGTGGGGATACTACAAAGACGAGAGACTGCCACAATTTGAACGAAATAACCTGGAAATTCATAGTAGCAGAAGAAACCATTAAAATTTTTACGGTGATGTCGCACTTGCACTGAGCAATAGCGGGGTCATTTTAAAAATTTCTGGTAATTAAACACCTTGTTATTGGTTTTAATTTGTTTTTATTAATCATCATGTTAATTCAATTTTTGCACTTACCTCATTTAGATTTCAATTTTTCGATTGAAGCCTTCTGAATAATAAAATGAAATTTTCAGGGTAGCTACCTGATAGATAGAGCAAGTTTTTAAAAGCCAAATGGAAAACTTTTTTTATGTGATTTTATTTTTTTACGGGCCCTTGAAGTGGAGAACATACTGGGTAATTTTATCTTTCTTGGCATTTTAATTCTTTTTTTTTATTCCATTCAAAGATCTAACGATAGTAAATGTTACCATACTGAATTGGCCTATCTTTCAGCTTAGCACACAAAAAAAATCAAGCACCTTCCGCAATAATTGACGTCACCATGAGTGAAAATATCACCGTACTCGGCGATAGGTGAAAAATTGAAAAAAACGTCATAACTCCGAAAATACGAAAAATCGCATAACATACATGGGGGTGATTCGGATAGCCCTTTAGGTCCTCTACCTCCCAGCTTCCGTTCATCACTACTTTTTGGGACACCCTGTATACTACCGTAAAAAATATGATTATATTTTAAAATAAATTCAATTATTTATTCAATGTATCTTCATTTCAGCTCTTATTTATTCACAATTTTTTGGCCGACATTCGAGGTTCATTTTTTGCCAATTAACGAGAACCTCTGTTACTTTTGTGTCTTCATTTTACTCAAACTCTGTTTTAATGAATAAAACAATAGCTGTTGTATAATTGTGAATCAATAATAGCAATATTCATGTGCTTGTGATATAGCAATTATTATTTCGTCACAGAAGAGGGTTTTAAAACATTCCAACCATTAGAGTTAACTTGGTAAGCACTATTTGCACCAATGTTTTATATTATAAGTTATAACCTACAGTTTATGAGTTGTGGTTCAAATTTGGGTGGCGAGATAATATTCAAATCCACAAAATCAAATCAAATCAAATTATCAAAAAATACAAAAATAAATAATAATCGCAAAAGCAAAATGTGTTGGTAAGCGCATAACTCGGAGAACAGATAAACCGATTTCGTTAATTCTTATTTTATAATATTCCCTGAAATACGAGGATGGTTATAATTTATTATAGCCAGACGTATTGTTGGTTGCTATCTTTATGTTATTTATATAATGTATTATTTTTATTATCTTAGTCAACTAGATTGTTAGTTTTGTGTTACAAACGCTCATATCCATACTAATATTATAAATGCGAAAGTAACTCTGTCTGTCTGTTACTCAATCACGCCTTAACTACTGAACCAATTTGCATGAAATTTGGTATAGAGATATTTTGATACCCGAGAAAGGACATAGGATAGGTTTTATCCCGGAAATCCTACGGGAACAGGTTTTTCTTTGAAAACGCGGGCGAAGCCGCGGGCGGAAAGCTAGTAAATTAATACAATTAACCAGACATAAAATGTTCAAGACAAAATATTACGATCTAGTTACATCATTAAGTTTCACAAACTTATTGTTATTTGTTACCAACGTTCGCGCGTATCATATAAGTGAATTTCACTATTTGGGCAACTTTCCACACAAATTAACGCCTGCTAGAGAAAACAATGTATCGTAAAACTATTTTCCCGCGGTTTCGCTTTTCTATTGATTTTATGGAGCAATTAGTTGGTATATTTTCGAGAATTATAATATTGTTTTGTGTAAAGGAAAGTATCAGGTACAAAAATAATTACAATTGAGTACAAAAATAGTTTTGATCTGTCGAAAATTTATTCGTAAACTACCTGCGCTTCGCGGTTTCACCCACGTGGCTCCGCACCTGTTGGTCTTAGCGTAATGATATTAACTTATAGCCTTCGTCGATAAATAGGCTATCTAACACTGAAAGAATTTTTCAAATCGGACCAATAGTTCCTGAGATTAGCGCGTTCAAACAAACAAACTCTTCAGCTATAATAATATTAGTATTAGACATAAATCGTATCCTTTTGTCCCTGGTTCGCAACTAGGTATATAACTTTAGTTTACTATTTATAAAGAAGTATATAGTATGTTTAAACATTTGGTTACACGAAGTCATGTACATTGAAATAATAAATATGTACGTTCGTTAATATTTACCAAGCTAGGTGAAAATGTGAAGCGTATGTTTGCAATTCATTTCACTTGTTTGTGCCGAAAGTGTGTGTAATTCGGATTGTAATTTATTTGCTAGCCAGTAGAAAGTGCGAATTTTTGATGGTCCTTGTGTGTTTTGGGTTTTCGTAATGTTAATTTTGATGTGGGCTGATATTTACACACGTAATGTATTACTTAATGAGGAATCATTTAGTAAGTGTGAAGAATAATTACTCTAAAGTGCTTAGATTTCGAATAAAATGATTTGAGCAGTATATCACGTCTGTAATTTCTTATATCAAAAATATAAGTAAGTTTCTTCCTAAGCCTGCATATTTTAATAACAAAAATAAAGGTAAATTATCTAATTATTTGCGTAATTTTGAGGAAAATATCATAATTTGCGTAGAATACTTTATCATTTCTGGATTTACTTACATATCACGGAAGCAAACTACCCAAAAAGTTCCTAAAACAAAAACGTTTTCCATTTAGATTCAAGTTGTTCTAGAATCCTCTAGAAATATCTTACCTTCATACGTATACATCCATACTAATATTATAAATGCGAAAGTAACTCTGTCTGTCTGTCTGTTACTCAATCACGCCTAAACTACTGAACCAATTTGCATGAAATTTAGTATGGAGATATTTTGATACCCGAGAAAGGACATAGGCTACCTTTTATTGTGAAATATGTACCACGGGCGAAGCCGGGGCGGACCACTAGTATAACATAAGTGTATAGGTAGCACATACAGGTGAGAATCCTACGATACAATCTTACTTTCAGTCGCTTTAAATCAATTAATCGTACCTATTGGAGAGCTGCCCGATGTTATTTTTGCAATCGCAAATCAAATATCGTATATATAATTTTATTTTGCTCCAGGGTGGTCTAAATATTTATGAGGTCTTATTTTAGAAGCTCATATAGAATCAATGCGTCTACGCTTGTGTTTTATTTATATCCTTGCAAAAACGTTTAGAGTACACGCAACTTTGTTTTGCATTTTTATTGTTGTGTTTATTTCTTATTGAGTTAGATCACACTTTACGATAGAGATTTAAAAACCTTTATGTTATTATTTATACCATATTATTATAGTTGGTTTCCACGAAGCAATATGTTAATGACTTAATAATATAAGTAGATTTTCATATAAGTATCTAGTAGAAGATCAATCATGTACTGTGTATTACCTATATCATTTTGTTAGTATTTTCATAACTGCTCTATAAAATACATTCTTTTACTTTAACTACAAAAATAGTAGATTGCACTCCGAGTCCGATCCGTGACCGAATGAAAACAAACTTTTAATAATAATATTTGTTGAGCTGCCAATTATTTTCATGAAAGTGGTAATTAATTTTATACTTCCTAGATTTTGCAATTTTAAATGCAATGCTTTCTGAAATAACTTTTGCATCCATCCTGTCTGGTGATTATGTACATTGAAAAAATACTTATAAGTATTATATTTTATATTAGTGCGTATTATTCGAACATAAAACCAATACATTTTTTATAATATTTTAATCTTCTTGTTTCTTTTGTTTGTTGTTACACCCAACAGGCAACATGAATAATAATTATTGTGTGTTATGGCGTGCAGTTTTCAGCGATACTTTAACGTACTACCTAAGTAAAATATGTACTATATTTTGTACATGAATTTTTACAACGCAAACGAAGCCAGAAACTCCATACTACAACCACAGTATTACAATATTATAGTATTACAAATACTATGCTACAACTGTGTATTGCCCATAGCTAAATTTAAACGTATTCACAGCACTACGTGTAGACAAAGCATTACTTCCTCGTATGAATCCTTCATTAATTCATTCACGTGTGAATATTAATGCTTCTCCGTCACGATTAGTCATTACTCAGGCTTAGCTTTTCGTGATTACGACTTTGCTTGTCATAGCAGACTGTAACACGTGGGTTTATAATGTCTGGATAGTATTATGATTACAAAAAATAGATTAATTTACTCGGTTTTTAAGTAGATCTTTACAAACAAACTTATAAACAAACAAAGAAATGTGACCTTTACATTTAACATTACAAAACCAATTTCCGCTCAAAATATTGTTCTGTCATAATATTTGTTGTGATATTTGAAATTCAATTCAATATAATAAATAATAGTTACCATAATATAACATCTACATTGTATGAAACAAAGTCGAATATGTCCGTCTCTATATACCTACCTATGCTTAAATCTTTAAAACTACGCAACATATTTTGATGTGTTTTTTTTAGTAGATAGAGTGATTCAAGAGGAAGGTTTTTGTATATTTTTTTTAAGTTTTAGACTACGCGGATGAAGCCGTGGGCGGAAAGCTAGTTAAGATATTATTTTTTAAGCGCATCCAGTACTCTATATTTATAAAATCACGAACAGGTTTAATTCTACTTTGAAACATAATATTCGACATTGAGACGTCAAATCGATAATTTCGTAATTCGCTTATTAATTTACATGCAAGTTATCGATTTACTTAAGTGAATACTTAATAGTTAGTGAGAAAAAGCTGTCTCTGCATACTTATTAAGTTAAAATGACGCTATTTAATTGTATTATTATTTTCTTTTTACTTATTCCTTCTTCAGTTGAGAAGTATAATTGATATTAAGAATGCAGTCCAACTTCCCGTTCATATCATGAATGTAGGTTCATGTTTGCTTCTGAATTACTCCGAAACGGATGGAGGGGTGTTGATATTATTTACTTTTTATCATATTATTGAGTTATGACCTAAATTGACTCATCGTACGATTTTTTTATTAGTATAGTATTAAGTTCATGTATTGCGTGACGTAATATAATATTCTTTGCAATGTTTGAAACGTTGTTTGTAAACATTTTTAATGACTAATAGTTAAAATATGGAAATGTGTTTAGGTATTAATTTTAAGGTGCAGTTGGTATAGTTTATGATTTATGTTTAGTCGGCGTTTAAAGCGTATTTTATTTATGATTGTTTTTTGTTATTTTTTATGTTTTTTGTGTAATACTTTATTGGAATGATTAATTATAACGCAAGGCGCATCCAGTACTCTATATCTGCAGTTTATAAAATCACGAATATTGTACATAAATAAATGTAATTACAACGACTTATTATAATACTAGCGGTCCGCCCCGGCTTCGCCCGTGGTACATATGAAAAATAGATGTTGGCCGATTCTCAGACTTACCCGATATGCACAGAAAATTTCATGAGTATCGGTCCACCCGTTTCGGAGGAGTATGCAGACTAACATTGTGACACGAGAATTTTATATATAAGAAGAAGAAGATTATACAAATCTTTGGATGTGTATGAAATATTTAATTTTTGATCATAAGAAATGGGTACACCCTGTCGAAAGTTCTGAGGTAACAAACCCAAAAAATAGTGTCGTATTGAGAACCTACTTATTCAAAGTCGGTTGAAATCTACAGTTTCATAGAATTATCAGCTAAAAAAGTGTTAATTTGACATTAAACATATAATGATGCGGTCGTTTAGTTCCGGGGAGCACTTTCAAAAATTTCGCTTCAGTACGTGATTGAGCGTTCAATGTCAACATTTTTGTTGCTCCGTTTTTGGGGTTCCGTGGGGACAAACGAAAACCAAAAATTTGTTCGGAACCTAATAAATAGAATAAATTCTAATAAGTATACAGTCGCATGATAAATCAGTTACTTATCACGTTATTTTATAAAACATGAAATACTTAAGTATGTTTATGATAATTTTTTACTGTTTTATATAATGAAGTACATAATATGTATTAGCTCTCATGATGATTAAAAATAACAATTAAAAAACAACACAAAAAATACAACAACAACAATACGAGAACCGAATTTTAAATGATATCTAAATAATATCTTTTAACTAACATTTTTTTATGAAAGAGGGTACAAACCTACCTACAGAACCCATTGGTCACGATTCCGACTCGCACTTAGCCGGTTTTATTGGAAATTATATACTGTAGTATGTAAAGAATTTGACTTTCTTACGCTGGAATCTTCATTGCGGTCAAAATATTATTTTTTTTGACATAAATGAAACAAGTTTCTTTTGGTGATATAATGATTGATTTAACTAGTGATTGCCTACAGCTTTACTTGTGACTGTGGCTTCATTTGAGCCATACGTTCTTTAAATCCGCTTTTGGTTCACTCACGCGTTTGATGAATCTTTCTCAGATTTTTATTTACATTTACATATATAATTTACACTTCAGAGTGTATTCAGAGTAATTGCAATGTGATTGCAAGGTTTTAAAAAATAAATTTGAACTTTTGACTGATAGGATTTCAAGACGAAAATATGTAAGTACCTAACATGAACCTTTCAGATGTATTTTTTGTTTTATATTAAGTGTATTTAATTATACAGAGGCTGAATAACCTTTTAATATAATATATTATGAACTTCGATTTAAGCTACTCCATCTACGAGACAAAAAAAGTTAACAATTGAAAATCAACTCCAATTCTTCAGATTATAACATTACCGAAAAAAAAACACAGCATATCCTTACATAACAGATCTATTTTACACCTTATTCCTTTGAAACAAAGTGTATTTTTAAACAAACTAAATTTTGATCCTCCGTACTTAATATGCAGATAATGTAAAAAAGGCGAATGTATAATTTAGAAGCTACATAAAACGAATATGGTGTTCATTTGTATTTATCCGTGTTACTTCTTAGAATTATATTATGTGGCTGAGTCATAGGTCATTAAACATATGTTTTAATTTTTTCTGGAATGACCGACTTTATGGAAGGTTATTAATAGAGCGTTATAAGTTAAATTCTAACACATTGTTCTTTGTATATCTTATATCTTCTTCTATAATATAAAAATGAATCGCAAAATGTGTTGGTAAGCGCATAACTCGAGAACGGGTGGACCGATTTCGATAATTCTTTTTTTATTATATTCCTTGAAGTACCAGGATGGTTCTTATGTAGAGAAAACGTAAATATGTACCACGGGCGAAGCCGGGGCGGACCGCTAGTTTTAAACAAATAAGGTCATGACGATCTGATGATTTAAATTATTATTATTAATTTATTGGTACAACTTTGCAAACTATGGGCGTTTTAAAAAATTTTTGGAACGTTATTTTTTTTGATTTTATGACAATAGAGCAACTACCTCTCCGATGTGTGCAAAAACACCTAGAGTCACTATTTAAAACTTCAAACTTAAAAATTGATGGGTTCGTTTTGTTTATTAAAGACAAAATATCATAGAATAGTAGGTATGTTTTCTATAACAAAAATATAATATTTTATGCTAGACTGACTTCAAACTACAGAGCATAATGTATGTATTTTACGATATCTTTTTCTAGTAAAGGAGGGATAGTATAAAATTAACATAAAATGTCTTTACAGTCATTAATTACGAAATTTACAACTCAATTAATGACTCATTAACTCCACAAAGGAACACAAAGAATTACTTCCTTGTGTAATTAATGAATATCTTAATTTGGTATCGAATAGACAGTAAAATATCGATTAATGTCCTTTTTGTTCGTAAAATTAATGTTCGTAAAATTAAGTTTTTACGGTTATTCCTTATGCGTCATTAATTTATGAAACTATTTAACTATACCTATAACTTTTCGCTTACAAAGAAATAGTAATAAAAGAAGAAATAGTAGTAAAATATAAAACAACGTCAGGCTAAAGTTATAGAGGCCTAGACGGATTTTTACGATCCTTAATTTGTAGGTTTTTTCTTCGTTTACAAGAATAACTATTATAATTCATAATATATAAAACATTTACGATGAAAATTCGTGAGAATTCCAAAAAAAAGGATACTTACTACATGCCTATAGTATATAGAAGTAGTAATAGTACATGCCTGGATATCATAGAACAATATTTTAAGAAGTATATCGATTTGTTGCAATTATTATCGATCTATTTTGGAACTATATCGTTCTGTTCGTTCATTTACTTATTAAAAACTTTTAATAGTATTTATTGTACAAATAGGAAACCTTACAACTGCATAGTAGTTTTAAATTGAATCTTTTTCTGTACTTAGTAGCCGTCAAAATGTATGGAAAATAGAATAGACCTCTATCTCATTCATTTTAAATATTATTTTTAACATTTCAAGGAAACTGGGACTGAGTTGTTCTTACAAGATAAGCAGCCCGCGCACAACGCACCAGCTAGTTGTGCTTATATATTTAAAAAAAATATTGCGACGTTTTTCAGGCTTAGAAATTCAGAATTATTTTTCCTTAAGAAATTATGAGAATTAATGTATGTAAACAAAATAATATTCTGATTGCGTTAAATTATCACATAAAATAGTGAAAACTACATTGTTTATTTCAACAACGACAACATTATTTTAATTTTTACAATAACCTCGTCATGTAACATCATTATTTAAAACTCAACCGTTTTCAAGTGAATATTACCATACATACATATTTATTTTTCATACAATGGTCAATACGATGCCCAAAACTTTTAACATTTGTGAATAATGTATCGACAACCATTTTTGTATTGAACAGATGTTTTCTTGACATTTAAACCATAATATTTAATCTTCTTATTTGCTGCTGTGTATGCTTATGTAAATGGAATTAAATTCATCTTTAAATACACGCATTTTCTGTGTTGTGTAATGTTCGAATTACAGTAAGTATAGGTATTTTTTTATAAAATTTCGTAAAATAGGTACTTACCTACTAATTACATAATACATTGAGGCTAAATATATCAAGAGTTTAACTTTCGGTTAAACATCGATGGTATAATTAAATCTTATGTGATAATTGACCTAACAACGTTTTTATATTTTGATTAAAATTGTTCCTAATCCTAATTTATTTTAAATTGCTATCGTTGATAAATACGGATTAACTTTCACATCTAAATTATAAATTAATTTGATAGCTAAAACTAATATGTATTTTATGAATAAGGTTGCTTAAGCACTGAACTATAATTTGTCCGTATTTATTGCAGTTATAAGCTGATATAATTATATGATAATTTAAAGAAATACTCCATTTACTGTTACATAATTTCATAGCTTGGTCTATAATTTATTCTATTAAACAAACTTTGGCTAAACATTTCTATTCTATGCATTAATGAACCAATTGCTGGCGGGTAACAACAAATTACGATCTATCTTGTGATATATTTACGCATAAATAGTTCTTAACGCTTTGCAATAAATACTATGATATCCTGCACGTATTTGCTCTAGGAATGTTGATGAGTGTATGTTATAACAAGAAGGCATAAACTTTTAACGGCTCCGAAGTTATAACAAGCTAAAATACAGCTATAAAAGTTACTTGTATAATTAAATGCATATGAACTCATTGTGGAAGGGTAGAATAATCTATACTAATATTATAAAGCTGAAGAGTTTGTTTGTTTGAACGCGCTAATCTCAGGAACTATACTGGTCCAATTTGAAAATTGGGTATTTGAATAAACATTTTTTTTTGAGCTAAATGAAAAGATTATATATTAGTTTTATAACAAAACCATTTTTTTTTAATTTTTTTTTGCAATAATTCAAAAGTTATTTTAAAATAAAAATTAGTCTTTGAATCCAGTACCGAAAACACACCGACAACTCTCGAAGCGTCACCCGAACGCGTGTGACGTCATAATATTAGTTTTCACTCATTGCAGTTGATAGAAAAACGTACATACAACTATAACATTTTGACGTCACATCTATCGTGACCAGTCATGGCGCGTTTATAGTAACGTGACTTTAATTTAAATTTCATCATCATCTTTAATTGCTTATAATTAATTGAAAAATAATTTTTTTGGAGTTTTTTGCATTAAATATCAATATTATTAATAATAAAGTTTTAAAATACATAAAAAAATCAATATTTTTTTATTATTCAAATACTCAATTGTTTCACTGTTAGGTACATACTCCATTTATCGTAGAAGCCTTTATAGGCGTATATCATCACTCTAAGACCAATAGGATAAATCCACATTTATAAAAAAAACCATGCAAATATGTAATCGATTTTGTTTAGATGTGATAGATATATTTTATATCTACGTAATATATTGTAATAGATATAAGCTCCTATTTTGAGGTAATATACTCTACTCAAACAAAAATTATTTCAATGGTTAAATCTTGAAATCGACTGTAAGTATAACAGTTTTGTTGTATTAGTATCTACTATGCAATAAAAAATCAATGTTATTATACATAAATAGTTATTATAAATAGCATAAGAATAAAAACACGTTTCAATGCATTAGATCGTGCCAAGTTATATTTTTTCTGTCTATATCTTATATCGATTTCCTCTTCCGGCTCGAGAGTACTTAATGAATTTGAACAAATCTTGATAATATTACCTACATAATAGTTTTATTTAAATTCTGTATTTGCTACTAGGTAGTTAAAGTTATAACAGCTATTAATTTAACCAGAATGGTCACGTGTAGATAATATGCAAATTTTGCTGACTATTACCTAAATTAAACAATCAAAATTACTTATACTTGGTTTATTTAAATAGAAGAAACTTCTCACCCTCCCGGACCGATATATTTTTGGTAATCTTTAAATAAGATATTACCTATGTCCTATATTATTATTTAGGTAAAACATAAAAATACGACAAGCCGTTTGGGCTCTCAGAAACATACATACGCTTGAAAACCATAATACTCCTTCTGTCCCAGACGTGTTCTGTCCAACCCTGGGTTCTTGTCCTTTGCGTTGAACATTATACTATTATTTAATTTATTAATGAGGTTCTTAACTAAAAGTTAAGCGACTGTTCTCACGCGATACTCTAGCCGAACATGTCTTTCACTCAAACTGATTGATATTCACCAAAAAGTTCATATGATTTATCAACTGTACAGTTACGAATCCCACGCACAGCCAGCTGATTCCACTAGATTCAAGGTTGTACCGGAATAAGGAATGTGGTACAACTCGTTTTATTCGCACTTTGTTTTCTAATGTTATTGTTTTTGTAATTAATCCTATTACTATACTAATACTAGCGGTCCGCCCCGGCTTCGCCCGTGGTACATGTTTACGTTTTTTCTACATAAAAACCATCCTCGTACTTCAAGGAATATAATAAAAAAATAATTATCGAAATTGGTTCAGCCGTTCTCGAGTTATGCGCTTACCAACACATTTTGCGATTCATTTTTATATATACTAATATTATAAATGCGAAAGTTTGTGAGGATGGATGTATGTGTATGTTTGTTACTCTTTCACGCAAATACTACTGAACCCTGATTACAATGAAATTTAACACACATATAGAGGGTAACTTGGATTAACACATAGGATAGGATTAATCCCGGAAATCCCACGGGAACAGGAACTATGCGGGTTTTCCTTTGAAAACGCGGGCGAAGCCGCGGGCGGAAATCTAGTTCAGAATAATCCTTTCAACCCTCTTACTTCCCATAATAAAAGTATTTTAGTCCATGTAATTTTGCAAAACTTTAGACATAAAAGGCATATTAATTTGATTTGATTTAACTTTGTAAAAACCGTAATTTAGAATCCATTAGAACTTTTCTTAATTTTCATTATTGTGTTTTCTTCTTGAAAGAAAACCTTTTAGGAATTATTACAACACTGCTGCTAATTATTATTATTTGGTATTTATTAATTAAAGTTAACGTTTCTTTCAATCAAATCGGTTTAGTAGATTTTGCGTGATTGAGAAACAGATATACTTGATTCATGGTTCATATAAAACTTCCCATATTTTGTATTAAAAACTATCATTCAGTTTAGGAACTATGAAAGATATTGTATTTCAAATAAAAATTATGGTAAATAATTAATTGTTTAAAACACAAAAAATGCTGCATTGAACCCCGCATTAGGTTCTTCTGCGTTGTAGGGTTCAATCTTCTTTACATAAAAATTACATAAAACATAATAATTAAATACATTAGAACGCTTTAAAACCTCGATATGTAGTCGGAATATTCAAATAACACCAATTAAAGTGGTAATTATAAATACGGTGTAAAAATAACATCAAAATTCTCCCACTAAGTGGCTTATCATGCTATTAACGATGCAGTCACGAGGATAATTTCTTTGAAGGTCACAATTGTACCTAATGACACTAATAATTAAGTGTTAAATTACACGCAGCATTGTAGTCCTATTGGTTCAGTGGTTGTTAACGTTTATACATATCGGTCTCAGGTTCGAATCCTGTGTAAGATTTCTTTTAAATTAGAGATGGAGTGAGGATTGATACGGTTTTGGAATGGAATGAATTGGAATAGCTTCATGAAATTAAACAAATGTAGTAAGTATTCTACATAGAGCATTTATTATAGCATTGAATTAGATGGTTTTCTATTTTTCTCCAATTATACGGGAACCTCTTTGCTGCATTTGGAGATAACAATTATTGTTGTTACCAAACATTTTTATTTAAAATCTCTGAAACACAATAACTATACCCTACTTAAGTCTAACTTAAATATCAACAGCCTAATCTTTGTGCAGATCGTAATATAATCATACAAATAAAAGTAATTAATCTTCAACATCTGACAACACGACCTCATCTTTCATTTCAATCAAGACATGGACCTTGGGAAAACTAGAAATAAAGCAAAAATATCACATTACATACATATCTCTCGTTCAACGAAGCTAAACAATTGAACATAGAAAGTGAACGAATTGAATTACAGTTTATTAAGGTTATATTTTATAATGAGACCTGTGATTCTGTTTTGTAACATTTGATATAGACTACAGGCCCATGTTGAAAAAATTATTGGGTGATTTGAACCACCAGGTGACCTACCGTCATAATATATCGTCATACAAGTGACGGCATAGTGCTGAATCTTATTATTTTATGCTCTTATATCGTTCTACATTGGTCACCTGGTGGTTCAAATGACCCATAATTTTTTCAACATGGCCCTCTAGCTGTAGTCTAATACACACACTAAGCAATCTGATTCGGAAAAGATCAAGGCATAAATAATGTTTCAGAATACATCTCAGGAACTACTGGTCCGATTTGAAAAATTGTTTCGGTGTTAGATAGGCCCTTCATCGAGGATGGCTATAGGCTATATATCATCACGCTAAGACCAACAGGAGCGAAGCCATGCGGGTGAAACCGCGAAGCGCAGCTAGTAACTAAATATAAAGAGATTCACAAATGACTGTCCCTTGAATTACAATGTTGACATCAAATTTCTAATAGCGCAAACTTTATTTATCAGACTTTATTTCATTATATGAAATAATTAAACTTTAAAATATATTGAGGAATTAGAAAAGATCTATTTGTAAATAAAGAAACACGGTCGTACTTGTTTATTTTCTCTAGTCTCTAGTTTTCCTTAATTAAATACTTAAACAAAATTTATTTTATTTCCTTGAAGACAGAGCAATCTACGTAAGTCAACATTAACTTATGTAGATTGAAGACAACTTTTCCATTCGCAAATACTTTTAAATGTACATCGTTCTAAAACAGTAGATACCTGTTTGATCTTATATTTTAACTTAATTTAATTGAAAAAATAGGGAATGAAAATACACAATTCATTATTTTTATATTATTATGACACTTTACTATCAATTGTTGTTGATTGGTCTTTTCTCTGATTTTTAAATAGTTATTTTAAAAAATAACATAAATTGCTCACGTTTTTATTTAAATTGCGAACCATCCATCCTACATTTTTTTTCTTTTTCTAACCGTATTTGTCGCATCCTCAACTCTCCTCTTAAAACTCTATAGTATAAAAGAACATATTTATCTAAAAACGTATAACAGAAAACTCAACACCTGTACTAACGAAGTTTGTTAGCGTTTAGCCACTGTTTCTTACATAAGTATTGTTTGTTCGTAGTAAAGAATTTACATATTGTGTTCTGACGATGTAACGTTATGACTTATTCAAAGGAATCGTTAATTGCATACTTAAATTTCAATGTACATTCTCAAGAAAAATGAACAGATATTTTGTATTTATTCTGCCCAGAAGCATGTAAAATTATTTCAAGATATTATATTTTTTAGTTCTACTCAAACATTATTTTAATCAAGTACCTAGGTATATCGTAGGTATATACTTAAATTATGACTATCTCGATCGCGACGATTTTCACAAGGACTCAAATATGTCGAAAATTATAAGAAAACCTTAAATTACATAGGTATCGATGCAAGTAGTCTCTAACAATACCTAATTATAATATTATTATAGATTTTATAATAAACTAGCGGTCCGCCCCGGCTTCGCCCGTGGTACATGTTTACGTTTTCTCTACATAAGAACCATCCTCGTACTTCAAAGAATATAATAAAAAATGAATTATCGAAATCGGTTCAGCCGTTCTCGAGTTATGCGCTTACCAACACATTTTGCGATTCATTTTTATATATAAAGATAAAGATAAAGACTAGGTAGGTATCTGTTTACTAAACTACAACCAAATCAGTTTCTAATATCAGCATTCAAAGTTTTCTGATTAACTCAATCTCAAAGTCATTGACCGTATTCTAAGTACAGTATGCAATGGTAAATAATTTGTGTTTTTTAATTACTTCAACCGGAAAATAACGGACGCCTATTTGTTTCACTGGGAACGGTTTTTCATTGTCAGTACTGATTCGTTTTACAGTGACAGATTGGTAGATTGCTTATTGCTAGCTCTGTTCATTGTTTTAGATTTTATCTAAAAAAGTACCAAATTATCACAGTAAAAATCAATTGCATTGTAATCTTTTAATGTCTGACGTTTAACAAACTCTATTATAGCCGATTTGACAGATTGTTGGCTATTATAGAGTTTCGTAACTGTTAGTTAAGATGACAAATAATTAATGAAAATATGCGTAAATGTGTGAAATAAATTGGGAAACCCATCAGCAAAGACCAACTCGCCCTTAAAGTTTCTCCTAGCAAGGGTCATTAATCAAAAAGTTTTTATCAAAAACTAATAATAATTAATCAAAAACTCATATTATAGTCTAAATTTCATAATTTGATAGGTGTTATTGGAATATTATTTAATGGATTATACATTTTTTTTTATTCATAATCCTGTTTGATTTAAATTAAGGCGATTTTTTATATGAAAAAATGCACACGTCATATATTTAGAAGACATGAGCTAAACCACGGCGGAAAAGTATTCCAAAGCTTACGCAGAGATGAAATCTGGTATTTGCCCGTTGATATTTTAGTGTGATGACGTCATCGGGAATTATAGAAACCCTTATAAGTTTCAGATGCATTCTTGATACCGGATGCGTAGTAAAATTTGTCGAGAGAGCTTCCATCCGTTGAAGATGAAAATAGTTGAAGAAGTGAAACTATTTAAATCGATTTCTACAAAATCGATTTAAATAGTTTCACTTCTTCTTTAATTAAAAGTATGTTTTTGTTTAGATAATATCAATTAAAATATTATGATGAGAATGAGATATAGAGTAATTTATTTAAGTATTTAGAAAGTAAAATTATAAACATAAAATTTCACTTTTACACTTAATTATTTCAAAATATGTTTACGTAATTAAAAATTATAAAATTGCATGATTGCAAGTTTTGAACAGCACTGCAGATATACATTAAATTGAATCCAGACACAGCTTTATTTTGATGACAGCTCTAGCTGTTTTAGGAAAGTGGGCTTTCCTGAAAAAATGACAGAAAGGTTATTATATTATATTACAGAATCATCTTAAATGAATAATTATATAATTGTAATTAAAATAAAACGCATCAATCATTAATTAAAATTACAACACATCTTTCAACAATTTTAATAAAATTCACAAAACAGTTTCTCTATCTCTCCAATATATTATCCTAAGTATATCAATTGTTAATCCTACCATCTTAAAGTTGTTAAAAATACTTAATAAAGTAACGTTATAACTAGTAACTATTGGCAAGTAAAATAAACTAATGACTAACACCGGAACGAGAGCATTGTGTGGTGAAACAAT